>BDMB01000006.1:3554916-3820796 GCA_016859785.1 Macrotyloma uniflorum | reverse complement strand
ATATATATATATATATATATATATGTGAAATCATTCAACATAAGTTATTATTATCTTGAATCTAACAGTGTTCAAGTTTGATTTTTGAAAAGAAACATTTAGACTTCATTTATCTTTTCATCAAATTAAATTACTTGAAAGCGAATCTTAATACATTTATGAACCGTATCTATGAAAAGAAGAGTAAGATATTCTCTGTAAGTTGTAAAACTCAGAGAACCCACCATGTTATAACATTGATTGAGTTCTGTAGAGGTTGTTGTAATCTTCTGTGTCATAAATAATTAAATGTGACTGATATTCAAACTTTGACACAATGAGAAACCAAAATGCCAATCCCATAAATTGCCTTTGAACTTTGAATATAGTTGTGGCCGGAGAAAAGTTTGGTGAGAAGTATTAATTCTTGCTTTAAATATCAGTTTACAGCCCCAATAAAATTTATTTTGCTCTCCTTATAATATCACTGTTTTCAATTAAAATTGAAGTTTTACATTGATAATACACGTAATCAAATAGTCTTAACTTTTACTAAAAAACAATATTTGCAAATCCTAATATAATATTAGGTATAAGTTTTGTTGGTTTGGTCCTCTTATAATAACTGCAGAAATAACCATGTATGGTAGTTATATAGTAAATAGTTAATCACAACCCAGATTACGTATATTTTCATCAGCTTTCATGCATTAATAAATTCTATTTTGAGAGCTCTTTCGGTTGCTGTGGCTAATAAAATAATCTTCCTTCGAATAGAAAAAAGTTGTCAGTTTTCTTGATTCTGGTAATTTAACTTTAAACCGTTACTGAAGAACCTTTTGTTCCATTATTCATTTTAGGTTCAAAATGCTAATGCACAATCACTCCACAATATTTCAGATAAAATGGTCTGCGTTCACTCACAGGTAACAAATGGATTAGAGTAAGTTATCAAGTAAAGCAGAACTGTGCCAACAAAAGAACTAGTTGATGCAGAATTCCAAAGACAGTTTTTACTTGCACATCAGCATAGCCTAAGTCTTGATCTTTAAGTCACAACGAAGGTGTCAAATTTGAACTCGTGATCATAATTTCATTGTGATATTTGATATTATGTTTAAACTACACTACTGATCAGAAATTTATTACCTTATTTGATGTTATGAAAATATCAGTGTTACAAATAAGATTAATCTTTTGTCCCGGAAATAGTTCTGACAGAACAGGAAAAGAGCACAATTACACTATGAAAGACTCGTAATAAAACCTTGGTGTTGCGTCCCATTTTAGAAAACTTGGTTTTGAGTAGGAAAACACCAAAACACAGAGAAAAGAGGAATTAAATTCGACGTGGTTTGAGGAACAGTGCCTTGTCCCTGCATAAAAAATGAAATAGGTACACACTTGGCGGTTCTTGGTCCACACACCTCAAAAATGTGTCAGTTTATTGGCATGACGTTGGTTAAAGCAAGAAAGAACCCTCTTTGCTCCCTCACAACATCTATTTATATTCCACCCATGCTCCTTTCAATTTCCTCATCACTCATACTCTCTCTCTATCTCCATTAAGTTCTTACTCTATTTATCACTCAGATATTTTGAGAAGCTAGAAAAGATGGTGCTTTTGGGTCTTCTCTTGGTGGGGTTTCTTTCTCTGGCTTCACCTGTCTCTTCTGCTTCTGGTTATGGTTGGATGAGTGCTCATGCAACCTTCTATGGAGGGGGTGATGCCTCTGGCACTATGGGTGAGTCACACTTCGTACTTATGTTTTGACATGCCACACACAATGCTCATTCTATAATCACAAAAAACAAAACATCTCCCATCTTTTTACATTTTTCAATGTCATTTTTACCTAAATAATACATTTCATAGTTTTTTTTATCTTATAACAATACTTTAGATTATCTTCTAATCATAAAGTGTCATGTAAATTTATTACTACATGGTACATACTTTGTGACTCATACTAGCAATCATTTCTAGTCCTATTAATTTGAATTATGTTACATGTTAACAGACTTAATTATGTTTTGTCTCTGGAATTTGAAATAATTTTAGTTTTGGTTTTTAAAATTTTAAAAGATGTAATTTTATTAGTCTCTTAATTAAAAAATAATAATTCTTCCAATTTATAAACAAATTTTATCCTCTCAAGTTTAATATTATGTTGAAATTTGAAAGACAAAATTAAATTCAGTCAAAATTTCAATTAATAAAAATGTAATTAAATTATGTAAATAAGTTTCCTAGTGATTTATCCAAAAGTGAATGATAAAGAAATATCTCAGCATAATTTCTTATAAGAACCTCTTATATTATAGCTTCTTAATTAGGGTTTGGTTGTGTGGTTTGTTGTTGCAGGTGGAGCATGTGGGTATGGGAACTTGTATAGCCAAGGGTATGGAACAAACAGTGCTGCTTTGAGCACAGCTTTGTTCAACAATGGCTTAAGCTGTGGTGCATGTTTCGAGATTAGGTGTGTTGATGACAATAGGTGGTGCCTTCCACACTCAGTTGTGGTCACTGCAACCAATTTCTGTCCCCCAAACAATGCTCTCCCAAATAATGCAGGAGGATGGTGCAACCCTCCCCTTCAGCATTTCGACCTTTCCCAACCCATCTTCCAACAAATTGCTCAATACAGAGCAGGAATAGTACCCGTTGCTTACAGAAGGTACTCATCATTCATTATGTTATATTGTTTAAAGTAAATCACTTTCATCATAAATTTTCAAATTTTAAAGACTAAAATATCTTGGTTAACTTAAGATACTAAAATCAGATTAAAAAAAATGAAAGTATAATTAAATTTGGTTCAAGTTTGCAGGGTATTTTTGTGATTTTATTATGAAAATATTGTCTGCTCTGCTTGAGTCATGTAAGCCCTTCTAAGCCTAATAAAACAAAATAAGGTAACCGTCAAATTTGACACATCTAGGCACTGGACCATGTCTGAAGCATAGTATAGAATCTTTTTCCTTTGTTCTAATAACACACAAATACAAATAAAGTCAGAAGAACTGCAGACTATTCATGTGAGTTTTTTAATTTCACAATTCTAATTGTTCTTTTCTTGTTAATGGATTTTTGGTTCCATAAGCAATGCAGAATAGAATTTCCTGGATCCCATTATTACAAGGCTCCGAATTAAGTATTTCTTATCCAACAATGACTTTTAAAGCTGGCAAGCTGATAGGGTTCTGCAGAGTGTACAACAGCTTTTACATAAAAGAAAAGTTCAGAAAAATTTCTTAAGTTTGTCAGATTCTTTTTGGTTCTGAAATTTTGATATATAAACTATGTATACATATTGGCCACGTTCATGTTCTAGTGATTTTGTGACTAGGAATATATTCGAATTACCAAGTGACTGCACACTTTTTTGCCCAAAAGATTGATTCTTTTTTACTTTTACTATCAGGGTCCCTTGTCATAAGAGAGGGGGCATCAGATTCACCATCAACGGCCACTCATACTTCAACCTAATCCTAATCACCAACGTTGGAGGTGCTGGTGATGTTCATGCAGCTTCCATCAAAGGTTCAAGAACAAATTGGCAACCTATGACAAGAAACTGGGGTCAGAACTGGCAAAGCAACACTTACCTCAATGGACAAGGCCTCTCTTTTAAGGTTACCACGAGCGACGGACGCACAGTGGTCTCTTACAATGTTGCACCTCCAAGTTGGTCCTTTGGCCAAACCTTCAGTGGCCAACAATTCATATAAACACATAACACAAAATTACTATATTTGATATTATACTATGTTGTTTTAGGTCTAACTCAACCCTATAATTTTCAAAGATGAAATATGAGAATTATGTTTACTAATATACTGTATTATCTCTGTGGAGATTTGGGGTTTTCCCAATACTGTGTGTTGGTATATAACAGAAAAAATGAAGTAATATGGTATAGGAGTTGAGTGATGAAGGGGCTTGTTTTAGGATGGTCCTTGGCATTTGAATTGTGTTGTTGTGAGAGATTATAGCATTTGAAAAGACAGAGAGAGTTTAGGTGGCAGGGGTGGATGTTTAAGGTTTATCCGGCAGTGTGGTTTGGTGTGTGGTTTGTGTCGTGTCGTGTCGTGCAGAAATTGAAAATGGAAAGCGTGATGTTTTTGCAAACTTTAGCAAAAGAGAATAGAATAGGAAAGAGACGAAGCTTTTTTGCTTATAGGAAATCATTGTCATGAACTTTGTGTAGTTGAGTGAGTGTAGAAGTGAATGTATGACATCTAAGGAATAAAATTACGCTTCTACTTTGTTCACTTTTAACCACTTCTTTTTCCTTTGCTTAATTATATATATATATATATATATATATATATATATATAATATAAAATAATGATCTTAATAGAGTACAATTTTTATTGTCATTTTATGATTAAATTTTGTTGGGAAATAAATTATACTTTTAGGTTAAATGTTACTTTTTCATCTTTTTATGTTTTCGTATAATAATTTTAAAAGTTGCAATTTTTTATTTTATTTATTTTTAAAAGTATTTTAATCCTTTTGATGGTTTAATGTTCTAATTATGTTTAAACAAAAAGCAAACAAAAATTATATTTAAATATTTTAAATTGCATCTAGGTTATTTTTTTAATCTTATATTTTTCCTATCGTTCAAAATATTATATTCAGAATAAGTATTAATATAAAAATATTCGATAGGGTATAATAGTGCAAGTAAAAGAAAAAAATTATTTTTTCCATCAATATAAAGGACTTCTTATATAAGTAATAAAACCATGATAATGTGATCAATAATGGATACTAAATAATTGTGAATGATACTTGTATTGAAATATTATTATTTTCATTATTATGGATATAAAAATATGATCACATATTATTTCAATGGTTTATTTTAAAAATATTTAATCCAAATACGAAAATTCGAGACACTACCTTTAAACCTTACAGTTTGGTTTTATGGGATGAGTTTGTTTAGTTTTATTCTTTGTTAGCATGAGACTGGTCTAGTCTTGATGTGTTTGCTCATTAACCTTTTATTAGAGAAAAAAATAAGGTAATAAAAAAGAAAATGAGTTTAAACAAATTTTATGTGAAATTATAAGTAATGATATTACTTTATTTACTAAATAATATTTCATAATATTTTTTTTTTATTATTTCTTTTCTAAGTTCACGTAAGTGATGTGTAAAAATTAGCAATCTATAAGTATACATATTTTCTATTTCATTCTCTTTAAAACTCTAACTTACATTTCCTTTTAAGAAATTTTTATTTAAAATCGTAAAAGGAAATTTTTATTTAAAATCGTCCTTTCACCAATTAGGTTCATTTATCAATTTCTTCCTTAAATATTTATAAAGATGTAAAATTTATGTGCGTTGTCGAACTTTAATTTTAGTAAAAAGATTTTATCATCCAAAACTGTGTTAAAGAAAGTGATTATGGGCCTAACTCACCCTCAAAACTGACTCAGTAGGTGAAGTTTATACCTCACTTATATGTCATAAATCGGCCTCATTTTTAGTCAATGTGGGATTTCTCAACATAATGCAAGATGAAGTTAACATAAGTATGATATTATCATTTTAAAAATAGTGCTGGAATATTTTGTTGTAATTTTCCATTTTTTTAAAAATTATAAGTATTAAAAGCAGTAATATTTATCTTCGTAATTATGTTTTTAGTTTTTAAAATTTGAAATAATTTTTTCTAATATTGTAATTTGTAAGTATTTATAAGTGTTTTTTAACTTTGGAGGTTTGTGCTGTGAAATTTTGAGACTTAGCTCGTGTAAACTTTCTTTGTAACGAAAGAAAAATGTAAAAGAAAGCACAAATCATTTGGATTTTGAATGAACTTTGAGCTTTTTTAATGTCTAAACTCACATTTCATACTTTTCATAATAGGCTCTTTATTATGGATAAATTTTTCTAGAATATTATGAAATATAACAAAAATTCATTAAAATTAAAAACTTATAATTTTTAATTAACTTTTTGACAATTATAATTTAAAAATAATTAAAAAATGATTTAAAAGCACGTATTAGAAATATGTTGGTAGGAATAGGATTCGTCCTTGACATATCTTAGCTAGAATCCTCCCAAATGGTAACCATCGAGCCAGGTGTCTAGCAATGATTGGGTGAAGGTGATATTTTAACCCCTCTCATCCATCATGCCACGTGGCATTCATCGACCCCACAGAATCTTCTCCTAACCAACAACAACGAAGAAATGGATTTGAGGATATAACAGTGGGATAAAAGGATAAGCCAGAAACGCTCGTGGACCGTGCGATCTCAAATATCGCGTGGATCAACGGTGGAACGCTGATAGAACATAAGAACCACATGAATGGCTCCGAAAGGAAAATAATACATATGAAATAAGACTAAGCCATGCACAAAACAAAACCACCACATTTTCATATCTCTCCTCCTCTGCTACTGCCACTGCCACTGCCAGTGTCACCAGCATGGCCACCGTCACCACCCAAGCCTCCGCTGCTATTTTCCGGCCATGTGCCTCAAAATCTAGGTTTCTGACCGGATCTTCAGGTAAACTGAACAGGGAAGTGAGTATGAGGCCAATGGGGTGCCCTCCTTCTGCTTCCTTCAAGGTTGAAGCCAAGAAAGGAGAGTGGTTGCCAGGCTTGGCCTCCCCAGCTTACCTCAATGGCTCGTAAGTACTAATTCTTGTATTTATAGTTCTTTTAATCATATAATTCATACGAAATTTTGGTTTCTATATGTTTTTTAGTCTCAATCTTTGTTAGCAGATGTAAATTTTTAATGGAACCAAATTCTGCCATATCCTACATAGTATTAACTCATGTTTTGTGGTATTAATAGTCTTCCTGGTGACAACGGGTTTGACCCTCTTGGGCTTGCTGAGGACCCAGAGAACTTGAGGTGGTATGTTCAAGCTGAGCTTGTGAATGGACGTTGGGCCATGTTGGGTGTTGCAGGAATGTTGCTTCCTGAGGTTTTCACCAAACTTGGAATCATCAATGCCCCTCAATGGTATGATGCAGGGAAAGCAGAGTACTTTGCATCATCCTCTACCCTCTTTGTGATTGAGTTCATCTTGTTCCATTATGTGGAGATCAGAAGATGGCAGGACATTAAGAACCCTGGCAGTGTCAACCAAGACCCCATCTTCAAGCAATACAGCTTGCCCCCACATGAGCTTGGATACCCTGGCAGTGTATTCAACCCCTTGAACTTTGCACCAACTTTGGAGGCCAAGGAGAAGGAACTTGCCAATGGTACATGCTCTATTATCTCTTCCTAAAGAGTTCATTAATCTCTGAGTTTAAAAAATTAGGATTGGTGCCATCTTTAAGATGGTTATAGTAAAAATCAACAAACTGATCATATATGGTGTTTCTGATTGGATGAATGCAAGTTTGGTTTGACATTTGGAGTCTCATATCAACTTATATGAAAACAAAGAAAATGATTCAACATAGTTTTAGCTGCTCCAAACCAAATAAGCACAGAACTAATCATATATGGTGTTTATGTTTGGATAAAGTAAAACTACTTTCGATTGGATACATATTTTCTCTTAATTTATTCTTTCTGTAGAACTCTTTAGCTAACCTTGTTTAATTATAATTTGTGTAGGGAGATTGGCTATGTTGGCATTCTTGGGATTCATAGTTCAACACAACGTGACAGGGAAAGGACCATTTGATAACCTCTTGCAGCACCTCTCTGACCCATGGCACAACACCATCATCAATACAATTCGTGGCTACTAAGTTTGTTTCCAATGACATAATGATAAGTCTGTGTGTCCTTCTCGTGTAATCGTAGATGGATGAATTTTGAGAGAGATTTGGGCATGATTGTAATGATCCATCTATTTTCATGTACAGAGGAACTGAGATGGTTTTTATATTGCTGTTTAGATTCAAGTCCGTTAATCAGTAATTAAGTATAATACTTTAAGAAAAATCAAAATTCAAATACAGTATTTCCGAAGCATGTAAAATTGAATACCAGTTTTTACAAAATTTAAATTGACAACTTGGATCACTATATAGATTTTCAAAACTCTAGCATGATATAAATATTTGTATGTACACAAACTGTAGTCCTACAAGTCTTGTACAGTATCTATATTTAACACATCTGCTGGCTAAAACTAAATCCCAAGAAAAAATTATATATCTTACTAATCAACACTTTACTAAGATTAACCTTAAATTTTCAACTTTATTTCTTCCTTTGCTTACATAGAGGCAAGATATTACTTTAAGAAATTGATTTCGTGATGGAAAATGATACTTTCACACCGTATTTTCAAATACACAACCATTTTAAAATAGTATAATAATAAAAATATAAATAAAAGAGTGGTTTTTATTATACTATTTAAAGTGGTTGTAAAATGATTGTATTTCAGAAAAGAATATGTCAAAATAGTTGAAAAATCTGAATAAAAATGAAGTGAAATTATAGTATATAAATTACGCGTAAATTTCCCTTCTAAATCGGTGAAGGTGAGTTATAATCAGTTTTTACATTTTTTATAACAAAAAGAAAAATTCAAATTGTTCATAATTCATAGCTCTGGGATTATAGAATACAGTGTTCAGCGCATGCATTAGTCAGTTCCCCAAGCCAGAGGATACGATTGACACCTAAGTAAAAGGTGCAAATAGTTACGAAATACTGTACAGAGGAACTGCCATCTCAGCCTTAGTTGACCCAGACTCATTTTGGCCATTCAACAAATCTGATTTCTCCATTTACCCTCTTCATCAGAATCATCACTTTCATTCAATTTCCTCTTCCCCATCCATATCTTCAACTTCTTGGCATCATGGTGGGGTTGTGAAGGGCTCTTGCGCTTGGCAGGGAGAGCCTCCTTAACGGATAAGTCAACCTCCACAATGCAACGTTCAGATTCCTCCCTATATTTCGCCACGTATTTGTGAGCTTCACCATCACCTTCAGCCTTTCCCTTACCCTTCCCCTTCTTCATCTGCTTCTTGAGAAACTCCTCCGCCATCTTCTCAAGCTTTCTCTCCTCTTCTCCGGCCTTCCACTCCTCCAACCACTTCTCAGCGTTGACGTGCCTCAGCCTCCGGCCACTCATGTCCCGAGACGCGTCGAAATTGTTGGTTTTCTTCTGCCCGGCCTTCGTCGCGGCGCCGCGAAGAAGCGACTCGAAGCCTCCCTTGCCGCCTTTGAGCCGCGGCAACAGCCGCACCGAGGGGAACATGTTGCCATCCTCCGGGGAGCATTGGATCGCTGATTTGTCGTCGTTGAGGTGGCGGAAGCCGGTGACGAGGCGCTGGTCCTGCACGGGAATTCCGGTGAGTTGGAAGAGGCGATCCTTGATGGAACTCGCATAGAGAATCGGAGACGGAAATAACAGGATTAGGGTTTTCCCATCCAATTGCTTCACGAACAGATTGTACATCTTGCTGCTCCTGTTATGCTCCATTCTCGAATTCGAAAACGAGAAATTGGGGGATTTTAAAAGATTACGGTTTGGGAGAATTGGAAACACGATACTCTCTATCTCTATACGAACTTATATAAGTGAAGTTAAAGGATGAGTAGCATTCATAATGACTTTTTAAAAAAAATATCATTATTATTTTATTATATTTTTGTAACTTAATGATTTTATATTCTTTATTATTTTATTATATTTTTGTAACTTAATGATTTTATATTCTTTATTATTTTATTATATTTTTGTAACTTAATGATTTTATATTCTTTATTATTTTATTATATTTTTGTAACTTAATGATTTTATATTCTTTAAGTAATATAAATTGAAATATTTATTTTCAAAGAATATTTAAAAAAGGATTATAAAGATAAATTAAGTAAAAAATAATTACGTCTTTAATTATTTTTAAAATTAATTTAGGAGGTAAATTTATTTTTATATTATAATTTGATTTTATTTTTAAGTTTGAAAATAATTATATTACCTAATTTATCCTAAAACGGGTTACAAAAAAAGTTTACATTTAATTTATATTTTAAAATATAAAGAATTTATTAATAATATACATAACAATAGTTTTATTTAAAAATATAATATTTTATATTTTTATTTTAAAAAGTTATATTTTTTAAAATGTATTATTTGAAAATAGTTTTAACATTTTTTAAAAATATATTTACAATTTTTAACATTACTTTTAAAAAGTTATTTCAAAACAGTTTTACCATTCCTTTAAAATTCCATGTAAGGAAACCATGGTCATGAAACTAAACTTTTAAATACAATAAAAGATATTATAAATAAATAAATAATAGAATATAATTTTTTAAAATATTATTAAATATTATATAATAAATTAAATTTTTATTTTCATATTAATATTTTTTTCTTAATTAAGAAAGATATTATTATTTGTAAAATAATAAATAGTAATTTATATATATTTCATCTATTTATTTTATATATATATATTCAATGTTTATTTTTATATTATCAAATTTTAAAAATAATATATATATATATATATATTTAAATATATAAAATTAAAATTAATTTACATATTAAATTTTAATTTATTAAAAAATGATAATATAATAAAAACTGTGTTTCCGCTAAGATATGATAGAAAATTCTTATTTTATGAAAGTGGATAACTTTTCTAAAATTTATGAATATGAATAATGTGTATATAATCCTTTATCAACTATAATAAATTATAAAAGAAAAAAAATAAAACATGTTTATAACTTCTCTGGGTTGGCGGTTTAGTTTAATTTTTTTATTAAATATTTATTCGACTTAAATACAAAAATTAAATATAATTTGTTTTAATTAAGAGTGCTTGCTGTGTACTTGGTTGTGAAATAAATGAAAAATCAAAATTAATTCAAATCAATTTTAATAGTTTGATTTGAATCGGATTTTGTTATTTTTAATTTTAAATTATTTTAGGAATGATTTTAGTAAAAAAAAATAACAAAAAATTATAATTATAATTCAATAATAATAATATTACCTGAGAATAAGTATAAAATATTAACAATCATATAATTTTAATAGTTTAAAATTTAAATTTATTATTTTACTACTTAAATTTTTATATTATTAAAAATTGAAACTACATATTATTTTAAATTAAAATATTATTTTAAATTAAAATACTAATCTCTTATTTCTCATTGTTATTTGTCATTCATCAATCAATTTTGATTTTATATTTAGAAATCTAAACAAACATTATTATAAAGAAAAATCTGAATCATGTAAAAATATAAAAAATAAATAAAAATAAACTAATAAAGATAAAATTAATTAAAATAACCTTAAATTCCAAATCAAAATAGAGAAATAATAGAACATTTATTCTGTGAATATTGAAATACATAATAAGATAACCCAACAAGTACGAAATTAAAATCAAAATAAGAAAGATAAAAGAAAAACAATTAAACAATAAATCAAACTAAGAAAAACTTACCCCTTAAAATAAAAAGAATAATTTAAATAGAAGGTGTGGTAAACATGGATTGTAATAAGGATTGATAATGTGATAACAAACTCATAATGAAGAAATTTCTCTAAGAAAAATGTTCTTAAATTGTGTTTTGACGAAATGAAAGTTATAATAAGAAATATTAAATTTTATTTTTAAAATAAAATTAAAAAAATATAATTATATTTCAATAAGGTATTATAGTTTGGTTTACACTGTAATTAGTTAGCATTTTTTTAAATCGATTTTTAATTATCTTTTTAGATAAATTTAGTTCTCAATAGCCCTAATTTTAATTTAACCTAAAATCTAAATGAAATTGAGATTTATTTAATTTTGAGTATGTATTTTTATTTTTATAAAATTTTGAAATTTAAAAAAATTATAAAATACTTTTTTTTTAAATTATTAAATACAAAGATATTTTATTATTTTTATTTCTATAATTTTTTTTATATTTATAAATAAATTATATAATTTTATACTAAAAATTATAATACAAATTTATTATTATATTTTATAAATATAAATATATTATAAATAATAATAAAAATATAAACGTTACATGTTCGTATTTTTTATTTTATTATATTTAAAATAATTTTTTATATTTATTTTAATTAATATAAATGAAATATTTTTTTAAAATTTAAATGGAAAAATAAAATTTGATTAATCAAATATGAATAAAAACGTTACGAGAGAGAAATTAAAAAAAAACGAAAAGTTAAATGCCTTAAAAGACATTAATGTAAAAAAATAAAATGATAATAAAAATAATTATAATAAGAATCTCTTAATATATTTTTATAGTTAATATAATTAAAAAATTTAGTTTTATGATATATATATTAATTATTATTTAATTTTAAAAAGATAATTTTATATCTAAATAAAAATTATTTATTTTAATTTTTTATTTAAAATTCAAAATCTAAAAAAAAAACATTTTAAAGAAAAATATATTAAAAATGGGAAAAAAAATTTAATCTATTTTTAATTTTTTTTATTGATTTTTGATTATTTTGTTAAATTTGAACACTCTTATTTCTCTCTCTCTATATAATTTTCTTATTATTTGCATTTATAATTTATCTCTCTACAACTTCCCTATTATTTAGGTTTATAATTTCCTTCTATAATTTTCCTCTTAACAAACTTTATCACTATCTATAATTTCTTTTTATAATTTCTCTCTCTATATAACCTTCATCACTATCTATCTGCTAATTTCACCATCTTTAAGAAGTTTCAGAGTTGTTATCTCCCTGGGAATTTCATACTTTCATTTGATCAATTCTTATCACTCCCAGGTAATAATTCCTAAAACCATTAATTTCTTCTTCTTCTTCTCTTTAAAATGCTTTTTTTTTTTATCTCAGCACAAAATATTAAGTTTTTTTGCTTTTAGGTATTTCTTTGACCCATGTTTTAGTTATCTATTTTTCCTTCCCTTTCATCATGTATTTTTTTTATTTAAATTATATTTTTTATGTTTTCTTTTTCGTCTTTATGAGTAGTTTTCTCCTTCAGTGAATAATTTTGTGTCTTTTATTCATAATCAGATTTTCATTTGTTCATTCTCAATTAATATGTGTGTACATTGATTTTGTTTTTTTTCCAATTTTATTTTGTCAACAATTTCAAGTCTCTGATGAGTCTTTTTCCCCATTTTTATTTTTGTTTGTAGAAAAGAAAACCCTTTTTTAGGGTTACACAATTCTTCATCTCCTCTAACTGATTTTATTTGATAAAACATAAAATAAAATCTTATAAAAAATTCGCACCAAAAATAATTATGAAAAAGAAAATACTTTTATAATATATATAGCTTATCTCTCTAAGTCTAATATTTCTCAAATATCTAATTTCTGTTGAGTTATTATAATAAATTATTTTAAACTTTTTTTTATTAATTTTTTTCGTCAGCAAAATTTGTTTTATTAATTTCTTTAAAAAATCTTCCAATTTATTAAAAATCTTTCTGTTTATTATTTACCTGATATTTGAATTCTTTGCAATTACCTTTTTTTTTATGTGGTCAATAAAATACATTCCTTTAAATTCACCATTCTTCAGTATGTTTGACCCGCAAAATAATAACTGAATACAATATTTTTTATAGCAATAAATCAATTCATTTCCATTAATATTGAAAAATAATACAATGTGGGGTAACATGAAAGGAATAAAGATAACTCTGATTTATAATATCTCTAGCTAGATTATTTTTTCAATCAAATTAAACTGAGTGTGCGTTTAAAAAATCAAATTAACATAAAAATAAACTATAACATAAACACATACATATATTTCTATTATACTTAAATACATAATTTTTAAAAAATTAAAAAAGATATATAATTTTGTAAAATGATTTAAAAAAATCACATAGAAAAAAAATTAGATGTTTTGTACTTATTGAAATCGAGTACTTTGAAGTCCAATATTTCGAAATGCTCTTTCAAGTCTTTTATGTCTTATAAAGTAAATAACTCTCAAGTTTTGTGGATCTTATAAGTTTTTCACGTCTGATAAAGTAAAATACTCCCAAACTTTATTGGTCTTGTAAATCTTTTACGTCTCATAAAGTAAAATACTCTAAAACTTTGTTGGTCCATGATAGGGTCTACCTACGATTGCACTTTGACGTTCAAATTAGGAATACAATTTAGGTAAAGTGTTTATAATTAGAGATAGTTAGATATACATTGGTAATACCATCTATTTACAATACCATTTTATAACATATTATCTTAATAAATAAATTAACATATTTAGTGGGTGTTGTGGATCTTAACTAACAGAATTAGTGGGTATTATGGATCCTAACCAACAAATTTGGCTTATTGAGTTTAACCCGTTAGGCTCGACTTATTGTGCCTATCCTATTGGACTTTGTTCTAAACTTCTTCATGTCATTTTATGATGAGGTCAAATACCTTATGGATATGGTTGAGTTGCTCTGGCCATAGGGGTATCGGCTATATATTTTAACTTAGTTTCCACTACACAAGTCCTCTTAGTCGTGAGTCCTACATAGACTAATATGAACTATTTCTTATGCATGCAAATCTCGACTTTATGATTTGACTCAATCTCTAGTACACAAGTCACCCAAGGTGCTGAAGAGGCTAGTATTATATAATTTGTGTGGTATTGAAGAGGTAGTATGATTACTTGATTTTGACTAGTTATTGGAAGTAATAGACTCAAGAAAGAAGTTATTGTCTCTTTCGGTTCCCGTGCAAAAATGTATTTCGTTGAGGCGGGAAAATCTTTCTTGAGAAACAAAAATATTTTTTCTTATATGATGTTTGCGTTACTCAAGATAAACGATGATTACACTCTCTCGTGTGATGGAAAGCTAAAAATGATTACAATGCATTAAATGAGCGGATATTAGATGGGTATGCATGACGTTTTGGTAATCGCCACTTTGAGCTCTATAAGTAGAAAACTCGAGCTATGAACTTCTCATGCTTACTCCATTATCTGAGTTCACAACTTTGTTTCCTTTCTTTCAATATTTGCTTCCTTTCTTCATCAAAAGGTTTGGTATGTCTTCCTCTACTTCCTTCAGTACTGATAAGTTGTTAGGAGAATGGTTGACTGACTGTTTGGGTCATGATAAGGCTGTGAGCTCATCGGACAAGGGGTCTCAAGAATATCTCGAGCAAGCTCTGAGCGCATCCGATAAGTGTCTTGGGGATGTCTTAGAAATGTGGTGATAGATCCGAAAGACTACGAGTCATCCTCGGACGAGAAGGAGAGGGAGGAATGGTTTGAGCAAGACCTTCTGCACCGTGTGTGAGGCTCTATCAAATAATCCCTATGCCCCTAGTGTTCCTCCACCAATATTGGCCGATAGGGAGATGTATGACATGCGGGTGCTCGACATCCTCGCCAAGCTTCTTCGTCGACTACCCACCCAACCATTCATTTGTGACTTCATATCTTCTGCTTGTCCTATAGACATGAATGATACGCATTATTTTGACATTCTAAAATTATTTCTATTTTTTTACTTTGTCGAATTTTGTAATTTTTGTAGGAATTTTAGCAACAGAACTAAAGATGTCAAAAAGTCTTTATAAGAAATTCCAAAGGGAGATGATTACTGCCGCTAAGAATGTTGAGGCAGAGGCAACTAATATGCTCATCGTTGAACAAGAGACTACTTTTCGACTCCCCAAACCAGAACTCAGAAGGCAGAGTCGAAAGTGTCGAGACCAGTATCGTTCTCCTAAGAGAACTTGTCCGTACTCTAGGCCAAGTTCTAGCTCAACGAGGCCTTCCCAATTTTTTGGGACCGAAATGGAAATGGGTCGGAGCATTTGTTCTGATTTGGCGATTGTCGATCAAGAGCATCTGGAGAGGGTGGAAAAAAGAGAGGTTTTATCTTCCTATCGGGAGTTGCAGGTGCGAGTAAAGCTTCTAGGGGAGCGCATGATGTCAGATTTAGTTAGAGGGCAAGACAACTCGAGGGAACTTATTCGTTTGCAAAATGAGTTGTCAAAGTCTGAGGCTGCAATGATAAATATCTTGGAAGCAAATTCGTTGCTCAACGCTCGTCTAGAGGAGGTTGAGGAGTTGAGAGCAAAGTTAGAGGCCAACATGCGAGTTATGTTGGGTCGTCATGAGCAGATTGAGAAAAAACTCAAGGATGATATTTGAGGGTTAGATCAAAATTTATCTAATGCCATGACGTCTCATGAGGA
This sequence comes from Macrotyloma uniflorum, assembly GCA_016859785.1. Lineage (NCBI taxonomy): Eukaryota > Viridiplantae > Streptophyta > Magnoliopsida > Fabales > Fabaceae > Macrotyloma > Macrotyloma uniflorum. The sequence goes on along the minus strand of BDMB01000006.1, from coordinate 3,804,636 downwards.
GACCCGAGAAGAAGTCAATGAGCTAAGAAAAGCTTTTGTTAAAGAGCACGAGGTAGGCTTTGAGAAAGGAATCCGACAGGCGATGTATTTGAGTCAAAATGGTGAATCAATTACCGCTGATCAGTTTGATGTCGATTTTGACATTTATGAAGGCGAGTGGATGTCAATTTTTGACATTCCGGAGGATGTTGAGGCCTCTAACAAAGCTGCAACCCCTGAGGAAAAAGCTCATGTAGATGAATAGGACCTCTTACATTGTTGCTTTTATTTTGATGTTTTAAAAACTTGAACTTTTTAATTGAATGAAAAAAAAATGCTTTTTGGTATTTTCTTGTATGATTTTTTATATGTTTAGATAGGACGACATATCCTTACAAAACTGAATTATGATTATTGATCACTCTTGGTTAAATGAAGACTTAGCCAAGTTCTAGATAAATTATAATTGGGAGGGATCATTCCCAGTTAAGTGAAACGTCCTTGTTTGAGTAGATGAATAATACTTGAGAGTCGAGAGGGATCACTCTTGGTTGAGTAAAACGTCTTAGGTCACTCTTGGTTAAGTGAAACATCCTAGGTCGATTAGACAAATTATACTTCGGGAGAGATTACTTTTGATCGAGTGAAACATCTTAGACCAAGTAGAAAAATCATACTTAGGAGGGATCATTCTTGGTCTAGTGAAGTGTCCTAGGTCAAGTAGACAAATTATACTCAAGAGGGATCACTCTTGGCTAAGTGAAGCGTCCTTGGCCAAGTTAGTTGCATATTTTGAATCGTCGAAGACAGTTTATTGCCCTTTATTAGGGGAGAAATAAATGAAGAAAAATACATAAATCAACTGTAGTAAAAATTGAGCAAATGGACCTACCTAATTCAAAATGAATATCCCCTTTGTGGGATCCTTTCAAGCTAAACTCCAAATTTTGTAGGATGAAATCACCTTCTTGAAAACTTCTTGGTTTTACTTTGGAATTAATCCTCCTTGTTGCTCTCAACCGACATGCTTCGTGTTTGATAGTCACTTTAAAGGGCCAACTATATCCATTCCCCGACTATATCCATTCTCTATGTTGCAAACAGTGAAGGAGATACGCATTCCAACGCTCAAATCAATAATAAAATTTAGGTAGAGTATTTAGTCTATAATTAGAGATAGATAGTTATATATGGTTTAGTGGGTGTTGTGAATCTTAATCAACAAATGGATATTGTAGATCTTAACTAACAGATTTAGTGGATGTCCTTATTGGGCTTAGTCCCATGGGACTTTATTCCAAACCTCTTTATATAATTTTATGATGAGACCGAATATCTTTTGAATATGTTTGAGTTATTCTCGATCATATGAGTCTCAATTATATATTTTAACTTAGTTTTCAATTTTTTTAAATTATTAAACGTCTGCGGTCATTATATTATATTATATTACCAATTTGTATTTTTATTTACAATATTTCAATATTATATTATATTATTAATAATATTATATTATATTACCAATTTGTATTTTTATTTACAATATTTCAATATTATATTATATTATTAATAATATTATATTATATTACTAATCTTGAGAGTTTAGGGTTTTGGGTAACTGTATGAGAACTTAGGTTTCCATTGTATGTGTCTTTTTTTTTTAATTTGCTTTCATGTTAACTTAGATTCTTAATAATGTGTTTGGTTTGTTGATTAGGTACACATAAAGTTAGTTAAAACACAAAAAACTTAACTCAACATTGTGAGTAGAAGAAGAACAGTTGGATAACCCAAATAGGTAAAGGAAGAGAGTCTAATTTTGATGTTTTGAATTATAAGAGTTGAAGATTTGAAACTAGAAGAGTAATTGGTCTCTTAATTTGAGTTTTTTTTTGGAAGTAGAATATTTGGTATAGATATGTATGTGTTGACTTAAGTACTTAATATTGGTGTGTATTTACATAAATGGTTGAATGTGACATGGATGAATGTTGTAATGCAATTTGATAGTGTATAATTTTCCATTAGAATGTATAAAATTGAATGGATTGGTGGGGATGAGGTTTATTCACTTGAGGAATTGACATAATTCTATTGTGGTATAGTTTCATTGTTTTAATAGAATATATGGTAGTGAATAGAATGTGTAAAAGGACCGAATTCACATTCTGATACCCAAACCTTTGTTAAAATGGTTGTAAACTTGGTTTAAAATGGGTGAATTGGATCTAGACATTGAATGTTTGTCTTTTTACATAATTTACATTATGCATAATATGCTGAGTGGAATAGTCCTAATTACTCTTGAGTTGAAATTTGCTTAGCGCAGGAGTTTTACTGAACGGATTTGTTCTAGTGGTTGCAGTACTCTTGGGTACACCATTTACTAAGCGAGATTTGTCTTCCGCTAAGCGGATCTTGATCTGTTACCGCTTAGTGAATGGGTTCCAATTTTAAGACTATTCTCAGGTTCCAATCCATTGAGCGGATTGGTTCTGTGTTGAGCGGATTTCCTCTCTTTTATGAAAGAGAATTCAACTTTATTTTGAAGTATGATGACATGTATGATTATGTATCTTATGAGAATATGATAGATGAATATGAGATGACACTGAGACCTATGTGATAGATGAATATGAGATAACACTGAAACCTGTGAGACTCTTATTGAGAGGAGGTTGTTGTTATATATGATTTGAAAAATTTTGGATATATGAATTTAAGAATATGATATGAGATATTTAGATCTTAATAATGATCTAAGTTATGTAGACTAAAATCTCATGTGGTGAAAGGTGAATGGAGATTTCACTAACTGTTGTGAAAGGCATTGGTGAGAAGATATGGGAAGGCCTTGGGATGAAAAAAAACTCAAAAGATTGATCATGAGAAAGACTTCTAGTTCATGACTATACATTAGGTGTTAACTTCATATATTCGAAATTCATATAATTTTTCAGAAATTGTTAATCTTATTTGTAATTATGTTTAATAGATTCTTATACTTGTGATGTAACCATGATTTGAGTGGAATGAATATTTTAATACTTATATATTTTTTTTACTACTAATTTACCCTTTTTTATTATGTATTTTATTTTATTATTATGATTTTATTCTTTATATAATCTATAAAAAAAAGTCATCTATAAAAAAAATTTAAATAAAAGAATAAATTGAATAATATTAATTTATATATGCTATTAGATTTAGTATATTTTTTATATAATATAATTATTATTATTATAATATATATATATATATAAGTAAATTACGTAAAGAGATATATATGTTTTTTACAATTTATATTTATTTTTGCAAAAATTTTATAATTAGTTTTTATAAAAATTGTTATGCTAATTGTTATTTTTATTTTGATAACTCTAACTCCATAAATGTACGTTTCCACTAATAATGAATAAAATATTTTGTATAATTTAATTAAAATTATAGTTTTATAATCATCATAATTTATATATAAAAAAAAAGTTAGATTTAAAAATATAAATTTAAAGATTTAATAGTTTTGGTTTAAATCCATCACTTTTTCTGCTATCCCATGATATATTTGATCAGTTGAAGTTACAGAGCACCAGCATGAGTATCCTGGAACCTGAAGCAGTTGCCATCCGCAGCTACGAACTTCGTCTCATTCGCTGCACCCTAATTCCTCAGCAAACGCATCTACGCGTCTTCCACCAACATCATTCCTTCGATTCTTCCATCAACCACCTCTTGAATTCCATAGAGTGTGGCAACTATATCGAAGCACTCACCTCTCAGCCCTCCTTCCACCTTGTCTTCCGACTCGCCGCCCATGACTTACCGCCACTCAACAGTCCCGGCCACCTCTATCCTGAATTGGTTGACCGCGCCGAGTTCTTCATCAGAGGCGCCCCCGCGAGCAACGTCGTTGAACAGCTTCGTAGAGGCATGCTCGTCACGTGCATCGCAGTCGCAGCATTTCTAGGGTTTACTCAATCCAACTTCACCGGGTAATTAAAATGCATTCCCTATTTGTTTTTGTTTTTGTGTTTTGGTTGCAGAATGAAACTGTTGTTGGTGCAGGCCCTTGAAAGGAGCAGAGCTACCGAGGTGTCCTTTGTGTTTGGATGGTGATGATGAAGAACGCGACAATTGGGCTCGGAATCAGCTTATGTTTGCTGGTTCCGATTTACTCGGAAAATTCTCCAATCTTCAGGTTGCTCTACGTCATGCATTCAATTTCAATCAATTACTATACTAATTCTTACGTATGTATGTGTTTTTTTTCTTTATTTTAGTATATAGTTTTTGCGAAGATGTTGCTTATGCGGGTGAAGGATTTAGGCGTTGAGATGGGAAGCCTTTCGTGGTGGCTTGCAAGGGTTTTGCTTTTTCAACAGAGGGTTTTGGATGAACGCTCTTCTTCCTTGTCTGATCTCTTGCATGTGTATATGGGCGAAGCTTTGCAGATGTTAGGCACTTGCGAACAGGTTCAAAGTTACTGGCAGGATGATTTACACGATGGAGAGAGCTCGACCATTGTCTCTGTGCTTCATTTAGAAGCTGGCATTATCGAATATGTATATGGACGAGTTGACTCTTGCAGATAATTAGTTTAATTGCATTCAATTTGCGATAATCATGAATTGTGTGATTGCTAGTATATTCTTCTACCATGCATGCATACATATACTATACATGTGAAATATCGAAGAATATCAGTGTGGGTGTCAGATGCAGAAACAAATAGAAGAATTGGTGTTTCAGAGGTTGGATACTTCATATCCAAGAATATTAATTTATACTGGATATGTATCATTATGGGTACATGAATCGATAGTTCATAGTATTCAAAATTGGTATCCTATCTTCATTTAAGTATGTTTATATTAGTGTTTTTTTGTTTAGGGTTTTTCGTAAGGGATATATTAACATTTAAACATTGATAGTATTGATATATTCTCCTGTGATATCTTTTATGATGAATTAGTAGAATCTTATTGGCTTATTATTGTATAAGGATGCATTTTAAATCAGCTGAGATGGCGGCTGGGCTTCAGCTCTCAGTTACTGGGGTACTTGGTTTCCGTACTGAACATCAGGTGAACATAACAAACGTACTGCATGATCTATAATATATGTTTCGTGAAACTTATCCTCTAATCTTTATTTAATTCTTCGATCTACATAGGAAGAACCAAAGGCACAAATGGTACTTGTTACCAATACAGGTTCATCAAATAATGTGGATGATAATTGTCCCTTAATGGGTACCAGTATCCAAACATGTGATTCCAACAATGGTGAAGATAATTGGAACTTGAATCAGCATGAAACCTCTGAAGCATCTGGCATACTTAGAATACCGAAGTTGTTAGAAAATGATGATGACTCTAGAACTAGGTCTCTATCTCGAGACATAGATAATGGTGTCCATGTTACTCCTAATTTAACACCAACACAGCAAGCCGTAATTCTGGCGTTTTGCCTTTTGATTGAGAAGAGCTCCCGACACGATGAGTTGCAACGTAAGTTACTTGAATCTCTATCCATGCATGCATATTATCTCTTTTTGAAACTACGTCTGCTACGAGCTTTCGTGATCTTGTAGCGCCATTTTTTATGTTCAGTGAAAAAAAGTATGATACTGGATCAATCCAAGAGATTTTGGTTTACCTTGATTCAAATACTGTTCTTCTAGGATATTGTTGTAACTGTGCAATTTTATTTCAGTTTATGTTTCTAAACTCATTCAACTCTAGTTTAAGCCTCCTTCTTTTACTTATTAACATTTATTATTGTATCATAAAATCCACTTATTTTCGTTAGAAAAAAATGTCTCTGACCAAGTTAATAGTTTACTCAATTGCTGTCTGTGACCTGGTTTCAGGATGGGATATGGCACCTTACATTGAAGCAATTGATTCCCAGAATTTCTTTTACTTTACTGTAAGTAGACAAAATTCTACACCGGAGCTTATACTTTGTTAATGCTTATTGTGTTTATTTCCCTTTTCCGCTCAATTTGTATAGATTGTAAACCGTTATCTGCGTTTGATAGTTTTCTCTTTCGTTCTTTAGATCAGGTGTTCATCCGATATTTTACGGATTCGATGGGAGTCATCTCGTAGCCGAACTAAGGAGCGTGCCTTACTCATGATGGATAACTTGGTATGTGTTGTACGAAAGTTATCATTGCCCCCATTTCTAATATTTTATGACCCCTTAAAAGTTAAAACAAAAGGAACATCTTAGTCCTCTTCACTACAAAAAGTGATGGTATGTGTTAGGACAATGATATCTTTTGCACCATCACTATATATGTAGATACAATTAGTATTCGCAAATTGAGTATGAAATTTGGTACAAAAGTTTTGAGCAACACCTAACAGTTCAGAATGATCTTTAATAGCTACCATGTAGAAAAGCATAAATGAATTACTATTTTATATATATATATATATATATATATATATATATATATATATATATATTTATAACTTAAGAGTTTACGTGAATTGTATCCGAAATTTGAATTAAAATTTTCTAAAAGGAATTTTAATAGATGAGTGACCACCATGGTCTCCAATTCCCTTGTCCTTGATGTTTGAAACAAAGTCTGAGATTAAATACAATAAGTGAGTTGCATGATCTGTATATTATAAACATATAAACATTTGGTCGGGGTATAATGAATGAGTTGTATGATTTATCTATTATACCTGATAAACTCGAACTACATTATTTGCAGGTTAAACATATTTATGAGCCGTCTCCAGCAATAGCAGAAAGAATTGCTTTTTGTTCTGCTGTTTATATGCCTAGTATTCCTGCATTACGGAAGTAAAATTTTTTTCTTTGTAAGCCTTTTACGAATTTTAGCTTCAAAAATATGAGGCAACTCTTAATAAACTTTTGTATTAATTTTTTCCTTCCAATTTCAGGGAATATGGGTTACTTTTGGTGCAATGCGGTTTGATAGGAGAGGCAGTGAAGGTGTTCGAAGAATTAGAATTATGGCATTATCTTATATACTGCTACAGGTATTATAATAAAACCTGAAATGAATAAACCAAATGATATTTCATATTTCCCCTCTCATCACATTCACCTTTCGTTGTCAATGATGTTCATTTGATATTTGATTTGGAAAACAGTTTGTTGGGGAAGAAAGCAACTGCTGTTGAACTCATCAGGAAACGTCTTTCAGAAACCCCAAACGACCCCAGATTGTGGTATGTTACTTGGATTGCTTGGTTTTCGATTCTCGTAACTAGGTTGTGATTGCTTTTAACAACAGCTACTCTGAGTATTTCTCCTTCAAGTGTTGTTGCATCTGCACAATCCATTCTTCCTAATTTTTTAATAAGAACACCAAAGAGATGTAATCCTATTAAGCTTATAGGCGAAGAAATAAACTTCGAAAAACTGGCTTTCTGATCCATCAGAATATGCTTTTGGGGGTTGGAATTACTGTCATGGCCATAGCTGATAGGATATGAGCATTAATGTTATTAAAGTATGGTTCTCACTGTATCTGACTTTTTCACATCAATCATTTTAAAAAAAGTTAACCTTTTGAATGATTTTGGAATAGAAAAGCAGGGTTCCATCGAGAGCATATAAAATGTTGAGTGTGTATCTCAAGAAGAAATCACGACTTAATGACCTACCTTTTTTTGCTTTGTCTTCTCCCATAAAATATTGATGCTAATTGGTTTAAGAATGTGGGATATAAGAAAAAACGGATTTATATTTCAGTTTTTTAGTACTATAACTTGCTGGTGGGCTGCGCAAACAATTGATTTGACTATCAATGAAGGTGTGGGTTAAAATATATTAAAGTGTCTTCAATCAATAGTTTAGATTATACACAACAATTTTTTTATCCATTTATTTGTGACAGAATCTTAAGTATTCTAGTTGAAGATGACCAACTATAATTTTTGTGACAGACTATCCTTTTTGTTAAGCAAGAAGTTTTTCGCCAACGACAAATATTGTTATTTTATTTTATTTATTTACTTAGTAATTAACGAAGAGCGAACCATGATGGATGACATGCTAACCTACAGTGTATCCAATAAAAGATGAATGGCAAGTTTATAGAAAATTATTTTGCATTTTTTTTTCACTCATGCTAAAAATTTTCTAGGTGTTCCCTGGGAGACATTACAGCTAATGATGCATGCTATGAAAAAGCTCTGGAAGTTTCAAACAATAGGTCTTCTAGAGCAAAGGTGAGTCTTTATATAATGTTTGTACATGTGTTTTATCTTCCACATATCTGCTTCTGTCATATTACGAAAATTCTAAGTGTACATTTTTTTAATTAATTTTGCTTTTCTCTTATTGACAGTGTTCTCTGGCTCAAAGTGCATTCAAAAGAGGAGACTATACGACATCTAAAATTTTGTGGTGTGTGACGTGTCCCGAAGCCTGATGCATTTAACTTTTATCGTCATTGCCTTCGTGTATACAACATTTAATGTTTTGATTGTAATGTTATGTTAACTATAATAATACTTTTTGGTTCATCAAATTTAGGGAGTCTGCAATGGCAATGAACTCTATGTACCCAGATGGTTGGTATGAACTTGGGGTTGCTGCATTGAAGGTAATTGTTTGATATCCACTATAGTTATTATTTATTTACTTTTGCTAAGTTAGATTTGCATTAAAATGAACGATTATTTGTTCTAGAAAAAAGGTACAAGTTTTCCATGTGGGATGTCTGAACATCCATAATGAACGTGACTATGGCTATTGATTACAAACAATATATTAATATTAGGCCCATTTTGATGAGTTAAATAAGTTAGATGAATGCGTGTTTAATAGGACAAGGTTTAAAGTTTCATATAGTTTATTTCTGGAAATCACTTCTGTAATTATGTATAGATTACCACTTCTGCAGTTAAGTATAATTGGGTATGTATGATATCACCTGATTGGTTTGTCTGGATAGCACTGAACTACCAACAATCCCAGTTTCTATAATAAATCATGCCCAGTTTTTACAATAGCTAATGTAGACTTATCCCTCTTTGTTTTTTCTTTCACTTTTGCATCTTTTAATATGTCAAGTTAACTGGGAAAATTTTACAGGCTCAAGATACAGAAAAAGCTCTGGATGCATTTACTCGTGTGATTCAACTTGATCCTGAAAATGGGGATGCTTGGAATTATATTGCATTCTTGTAAGGAGTTCTTTCTTTCTTTCTTTCTTTTTTATTAAAAAATTGGTAAGATTTTAGTTTGTTTCAGTGTATAAACTCCTTTTCTTCAGAAACCTCTCATGTTTAATTATTTAAAAGAATTTTTTTCTGTTTTGGCTCCATCAGGCTACGAAATAAGGATAGAATCATCTTCTTTCCTTAAATTTCACCTATTTCATTTCTTGTGAAGTTCAAATTTAAGACCCCCATCTAGAATTATTTGCTGCTTAACCATTGGGTGCCTCCTTAGGGTCACAGAAAAGTATCTACATACCTTTGTATAAACTGGATCAAAATTTCCTTCTCTCTGAGTCTGAAATTTAATTATTCATTTTTGGACCTCTCCCCTTTTTTACCTTGGTATCACTGTTGTGAGAATGATTGATAAAGCTGTTCCAGATAATTGATCAGTAACAATAATAAAAATCACTCACGGAATATTAAATTTTGGTTCTAGCTTTTACCTATTCTATTTTACCTGACACGCAGGCATATGATGAAAAAGAAGGGCAAGGAGGCCTTCATCGCATGTAAAGAAGCCTTGAAATTCAAGTTTCGTATATATCCCTTTCATTAACTTCCTTTTCATATTCTTACATGCATATATGCTCAAAACCTCAAATACACACAACAATGTATTGGTTCATAATAATTTCAAGAAGCCTTGAAATAAAAGTTTCATATTTATTCTTTCTATTAAACTTCCTTTGGGTAATAAATATGGGAATATGCATGCATACATACATACAACATTTATATTGGTTCGTGATCATTCTATAGTTAAGAGTGTAACATAATCATATTTGGTAACAGACGAAACTCCTGGCAATTATGGGAGAAATACAGCTATATTGCTGTTGAAATTGGCAATATCAGTCAGGTATATGCTGTTTTTGGTTTCTCTCTTCCTTCGATGGTCAAAGCAAATCTTCTATATGACTTCAAGTAATAGAATGAACGATGAAATATGTTTTTTATGCAGTTTTAATCTCTTAAATTTAATGAACTTTTCTTTGATAGGTTGAGCTTATGAAAATGGATATGACCTTTCTACAAGTTTTTTTAGCTTATTTAAAATATGTTTTTCTTTCATAAGCCACTTTCACTAGCTTAGCTATACACCTTAATTTTCAAAGTGCATATATAATAAAGCTCATACACACCTGTTTTTTTAGTAACATAAAATTCAAGTGTTGTAAACTAAGAAATAATATTAAGAATCTATGAGAACAAAATATAAGATATATATTTATAAATGGATAGTATGTAATAATTATACAAGAGAATATAATTTTATTTTCAATCCAAAACTTTAACCTTAAAACTACAATGTTGTTCAATTTTTTTCATTTTTAGTCAATGTTTTTCAATTCATCTTCAACTTCGGTTCTTCCTTGATCATCCTTCCATTTTGATAAATTCTTTTAGGCACTGGAAGGTGTACTGATGATTTTGGACATCACCAATAATAAGAGAGTAGATAGTCAATTATTGGAAAGAATCACAGGGGAAGTGGAAAAGAGGCTTTTAGCATGTAATATGCCTCCTTTGATAACAGATAATAACCCTATAACAGATCAGTTATGCTTTGTGGATTCTAGATCAGAATATGAAAAGCAAGTATGTGGAGCATCTGTTGCAGGAAGATCACGTGAAACTGAACAATTATTGTTTTTACTAGGAAAAGTTTTACAACAGGTACTACTCTATTCTATCAAGAATCTATTTTTTCTAGATCCCTTCTTACTTTTACACTACATAATGTTGATGAACATTCCCCATTCTACACTCCCATCCAATAGTCAAGTGCAAGCAACGTTGTTTTCTCTGCAAGTTAAACAAAGGCTAATATTTTATACTCTGCTACAGATAGTTAAGAATGGGAGTGGATTTGAACCTGATATCTGGGGCTTATATGCCAAATGGCACAGAATTAATGGAGATCTCATGATGTGTTCTGAAGCCCTTGTAAAGCAAGTTAGGTCACTCCAGGTATGTTCCATGACAAGGTCCACGAAATCTTATGCATTTGTTGTTTGTCCTAATGATAGTTTTCATATGATTTTTATTTTACTATTGTGTGATTGTATTGTTTCAGGGATGTGATACATGGAAGGACCAAGATCGGTTCAAAAAGTTTGCAAAAGTGTCTTTGGATCTTTGCCAGGTATACGTGGACATGTTTTCATCTGCTCCTGGTAAACAATTATCTACAGCTGAGATGCACTTGAAGAATGTCATCAAACAGGCAAGATAAATTTAGTAAAATTTTTAATGATGTTGGAGCGTTGAAAAGTCAAGAAATTATCATAATCTAGCATACTTTACTCTTGTTTAAAATCTATATTTTTTATTTGCTTGTCTTGCCCATCCTTTAAAAAGTATTTCTGATTTATTTATTACTTGTATAAATGTTCAGGCTCAAAGCTGCTTCTCCGATACACAAGAGTTCAGGGATCTTCAAGCTTGCTATGATGAAGTGAAAATTAAACTCCAATTGAACTCCATCAATGTCTAGCTAAAATCTTGTTGAGAGGTTGCTTTCAGAATCCTGAATGTGCCAAATATTGACTATGATTGTAGTTTACTGTATTTATCTGATTTGGTTTAAAGTTTAATTTTGTGTTTAAAACAACCTGTAAATATAATGCTTAATGGGAACAAGTTGATTTTATAACAATCAAAATTATAATTCCACAAAGTCAAATATAACATTTTAATTTGGAACAGAAGCAAAAGAATTGGTTTTAATTCTTGAATGCAAGTCTTTTAGAGGATTAAATTCTAATCGTGATGACAGTGCTCACATCATTTGAAAATGATAAAATAAAAAACATCAAAATTTAAAAATTAAAGTAATTTTTAATTTCTATATCAATAGACTTAACAAACCCATTATTCACTGATTGATTCGGCTTGAATTTGATAAATAATTATACAAATCTAATTCAATGCAAACCCATTTTGATTTGTTTGGATAAGGACTTCTATTATTACTGATTAATATTTCCTTTCTTTCATATATTAATTTAAGGTTTATTAACTCTAATAAAGAAACTCAATAACTTCTTTTTATTTTTAACGAAAAGCTGTTAAGAATTTTTCTATTATGCTTGCGACTTCACTTCCCCCACTAATTAGGAGAGTTAACTTGGAATCAGTTTGACAATAGTTGAATTATTAAAAGAGGTAATGTTTAAAGAGGAGATATAATTATAATTAACATTTAATAGAATAAATGTGCATGTAAGTTAGTTATTAGTTAGTTTAACATGAAGTCGGAACAATGGTACTAAATAGATATTACATAGTATAGTAGTTATTAGTTAGTTAGTTTGACATGAAGTTGCAACAATGTTACTAAGTTGATATTAAGGAAAACTGAAAACTGCTATGTAAGTTAGAGTTGGAGATAATGGCGAGTGATAAGTGAGTGAAATGGTACTAAGTAGACATTACATAGAGAAGGAAAACCGAAAACTGCTATATAAGTTAGAGTTAGAGATAATGGCGAGTGATAAGTGAGTAAAAGGAAGAATAGTAGATGCATGAAAGAGAAAGAGAGTGATTATGGGAGTAGAAAGTTTTGGATGGAGTTATTGGAGAAAAGGAAAACCAGAGGGAAGCCACTCAACAGGTGCTACTTTTCATCTGTTGCTTTCATTAAACTCAAAAAGCAAAAGTTCAAAATTGTTTTTAATTATATGATTGATAGGGAACCAGTTCAGGCCCAGCAGAATACCTCTTATCTTGAACAACAAGTGCCGCAGCAAGATGGCACAAGAAATATTTCAGAAGAACCAGATGCGACAGATCCATCAAGTAATGATAACTGTGCGTGAATAAGTATGGTTTTTTTGGCTAGTTTACATGATGGAATGAAATACAATGGAGTGAGTACTCATGGTTGCTGATGTACGTATCGATTATAACTTCTGATAATTGTGAGAATCATCTCCCATATAAATAAAAATGTGTCAGTTACTCCAAACTAATTGTGTTAATTTGGCTGCATGCATGCATGGTTTCACATTCTTCTTTCTTGTGCTTTTTCAAATCATGTCATGGCTGCGAAAGTGAAGTGAGGAGACAATAAGTGATTCTTAATTAGTACGTAATGATTGGTCATTTTATACGTTAAAATAGGTGCCAAGTTTTTACTCTTTAAGACTCTCAATCTGCATGCCCTTCTTATTATTATAGGTTGTTTGTTAATTAGTTTAAGTTTCTTGAGAAGTTCACCCTAATAAACTATTATTTTTCAAAGACAATGATAGATATACATTTAATTTTGTTGTACACCTATAATATAATATTTTTTAAAGTTATAAGACAATTTATTGACAGTTAACAAAATATATTATTATTAAAAGAGTGGTAATGAAGTGTAGGAGTTCTAGGAAGTTTTAGTGGTGTTTGTTTGTGATGGGTTTGTTGATTGATTTGTTTTTTAGTATATATATATATAATTAATATTTTGTGATTATTTTGAGAAAATGATGTTGTAATGTGAATAATAGAAAATGAAAAAAAAAACAAAAAACAAAAAATATAGTTGAACACATTATATTTATACTAGTACTCAAGTATTATGTTTATGTTTAGTATATCTAGAAGACACTGATTGAATTTCTTAAAAACAATCTACACTAATATGCTCAATAAATTATATATATTATTTAAATATTTAAAAAAAATAAATATTTATATACTATTATTCATAGAAAAACTTACAATTTAAATATATATATATATATTTTTTTTTTCTTGATCCAATAAATAATAATATTTACATGGATGTTTATTGTAAGATTTATTTATTTATAATCACAATTTACTTAAATAATTATAATATATTTTTATACATTAATTTTGATATTATAATTTTAAATGATTGTAATTACTATTATGAATATGTTAATAAATAAATAAGAATAGGTGTAATTACCAGTTTAAATAACCAAAATACGATGTTTTGTCAAAGTAACACATAAATATTTGTTTCTTTCCGTAACATTTTTTTTTTGTTAGATTACTCAAAACAAGGTTAAAATACATCGTTTCACTTTTAATATATAAAAATAATAATAAAATAAATAAATAAATAAGAGGACTTAACTTTTTTTTTCCTTCATCTCACTCTTGTTTCTCTCTCTCATTTTCTTTCAGTCGCACCCCTGTCTCTTTCGCCTCATTTTTTTTTTCTTCTTTAATTCATAAAGCTTCGTTAAATTATAAATTCTTAAAAGAATATTTTACTCTTTCAAACAAAAGTGTCTCATTTATTTTCCCAAGAGATAAAATTTTAAGATTAAGGAGAAAGTTTTAGGTGGGCATTTCTTATCATTGTCGTTTAAAATAGTATTTGATATGGCTAACTTTTGTGAATCAAGTTGAAAGTATACTTATTTAAATATGTTCATACGCGTTAAATGTTGATTAGTGCATGTGGTAAGCACTATTCAATAAAAAATTCACCTGATTAAAGAGGACTTATTTTAGTAACACACAGCCATGACAGATTATTAGCTAGTTAACCATAAATAAGGTACAGATATGCCATATGAATACAGAACCACATATTTAAGATCTAAAAATGCAGAAGAGTGCATGGTTTTGTTGTAAATCTAAAACTGTAAGGATGGCAACAATATGCTCCAATGATCATTCAAAGGTATTTGCCTGTAATTTTCACAACTTGATTATCAATCAGTGGAACAAGCCATGTATTTCTATTTCATAGGGTCAAATTAGAAAAGATGCTTACATCAGAAAGAAATAGTCTCTGGCAGTGTTCTTATCTAAAATATGAATATAAGGTCAATTTACTTTTCTAAGAAAAAACTCCATCATTAATGATACTCTCATAGAAAAAATGGACCATGATTGATTTCTTACCATGTGGCTTGCTTACTAAGTACCAGCCTTTCTCACAGGGCCATTTTCTTTATTATTCTTGAGTTTTTTTCAGTGTTCAAACCCTTTTGCTGTTGCATCAATGTGCCATTCTGAATTAAATGAATCAGTGTATGGCATATTCAGGGAAATTAAAAGACTACTTCACATTCTTCTTTATTGACATTTTGTCAAAAAGCAGGTGCTTTTCTCACTTTCTGCAATATGCTTTTCCAAACATTTTCTTCCTTGCCTATTCCTTTTTGTGACACGCTTCCATTTTAGTGACACACCTGAATTCCTGGTCACTGGGGTAATATATCTCAGTGCAAGCCAAAATACATTTGACTTATTAACTTCATGAATTAAAAATTATAAGCAAGGTTTTGACTTTGTTACTAACAGATAAATGGTGCTGGGATATGAATGGGAGAGAACTTTAATACTCTACTTCAGTAAATCATAATTGGCCTTATAAGGGGAGACAGATGATTTACATGAACCTAAAAACGGTGCTGAATGTTTGACTTCAAGTGCTAATGATCAATCCTTTGGTAAAGAAGATGGAAGGTGATAAAAACCAATTAGCATCAATTAATATGTTGATACAATGGGTGCCTAACGCATTCAATGCAGAAACTATTGTGGTTCATCCACTATATGTTATATTCAAATCAATTTCATAAACAGATTAAGTATAAGCTTTAGTGGGAAGCTGACTCCTAGTCCATTGAAGTTGACAATGGATTATAAAGAGGATAAGAGCATGAAGCAATGATTCTGAAATTGCTTTTCTAGTAAGTCACCTTTATAAGTGGTCATGCTTCCTAAACCATGGCCCCAGTCTAAGTGTTTCTGCTTTACTCTTTTTATTATAATTATATTTCAGATGACCAAAAGAGAGGTGAAAATGGCTTAACAACTTCATTTGTCAAACCTCATAATAGTTTAGTATAAAGCACTTTAGGCCAATAGAAGAAAACTGGTAGGATCAATTGCATTGAACTATTAGCAAGTGCAGTCTGAGTTAAAGCATGAAGCACTTTCTCCATATGTTAATCCATTCTGCCATAATTTATCACGCTTGAACAATGAATGACTAAAGGGCAAAGGTAAAGAAAGCTTTCTACCTTTGTTTTCCTTTTCTGCTACTTCTTTCTGACCAAAAACTCACTTTGGTGTTCAAAACTGTTTAAACCCATTATTGGTAAATAATTTTTCTTTTATAATCAAGTATGTATTTGGTTTTTAACTCTGCCAAATCAAATATGGATCCATAATCTAGATTTAAGCTCAAACTATTTTAAATATTTCTTGTTTTTAATATCTGAAACTTGAAATACCAAATCAAACACGCACTAAATTTTGCAGTGTGACCAACCTTTATATTGGCAGCTAGTTTGATGAAGACTTTTAGGGTGATATGAGTAATGGATATGTGGCTATTGGTTGCCAAAATGTAAGGGAATTGAAGGAAAAATCAAGAAATGTAAGTGTCGTTTTCATGTGACAGTGTGAGCAAAATTGGAAATGAAAAATGGGGAATATCCTAAAATTGTGAGTATGGTAGTGTGGAAGGAGGAAAAGGGGTATTTAGATATATGAAATTTAAGGGAAACTTTTTAATTGGTGATGGGTAGAAGTTAATGATGATGCTTACTTGCAACGATCTGTCTGTGTAGTTTTGGTTGTAATAATTGAAATTTGGGCATAGATATATGGAGGAAAAGAGATGAACAATTGCTTTCCTTTAGAAAAGGGAAAGGGCAAAAAGGAAAAGATAGGAAAAGCCAAAAGTAACAAAGAGTGCAATGCCAAGAGGAAGAAGATATCGCCAATGTGTCATTTTTTGGCATTTAAGGGTCCCATCCCAACTCATCTCATTCACAAAGTGTGGCTTGTATTACATTCAACCTCGCAAAATATCTTCCTGTTTTCATGTGCCTGACCGTGATTGATTAAGTCCACAACTTGGGTTAGTTTTCATGTATATATCCATAGAATAGTAAGTAGTTTACACTCTTGTTTTTTTATAAGAAATTCATATAATATTTAAGATATGGTTTAACAAATATACTTCTATTCATAATATAGATGTTAAAAAAATCTGTATCGACTACTTTAATTTGTAATGTTTATTTCAGTAAAATAGTCTAATTCGATATGTATATATAAAAAAAAAATATTAAAAAAAAATTCACATTATCTACTTTAATTTATATTTATGTATCACTTAAACAGTTTTATTTAATATAAATTGATTTTAAAATAAAATTTGATATAATACGAAAATATATATCTTATTTATTTTCTATTTTAATAAATTCTTTTATTTCGACAAACATTTATAAATAAATAATATTATATATAAATTGGATTAATATTTAAAGTAAAACATATTAAAATATAATAAAAAGGAAGTTATTCATAATATTTATAATATAATTTAAATTTTAATTAAAAAAGTATAATTATATTTTGAGAATATTTAATGGTTTTCAAATTAAATAATGTTCAATAATTATTCTAAACATAAATTATTTACTTTAATTATTTAATAGAAATTTATCAAATTCTTCAAAGACTGATTTAATTATATTTGTTAAAAAGTGGTATAAAAAGTTATATTAAAATATATAGAATAATTGCTGAACTGAAAAAAAAAATCCGAATTTCCGCAGAGATCATTGGAGGAGAGAGAATGTTCTAGGCTTTTGTCATTATTCATCTAAAATAATTTCTAGCAACTTAATGTACAAGTCTTAAATCTTGTCAAGTCCTAGTTCAATTCTACCAAAATTTTATGACCTTCACAGTGTCAAATATAATCATAGTTTAGTCTTTTTTTACACTAAATTTATTGTTTAACCTCAAAATTAGTGTTTAAAATATAATTCTAACCAAACATGTTCAAAGTTTATTAATTACAAGTTGCAAAAGAAACTCAAATATTTAATCCTAGAAGTTCTTTTTCTTTCTTTTTTTTGTCTTTTCCTTTTTCTCAAATCGATCAATGACCCCCACTTACTTTTATGTGGTCTGTAGTCATTCACATAATATATATATACAGGTATATAATTCTATATTCGTCATTTTAATCATAATAGAATTATATATATATATATATATATATATATATATATA
This sequence comes from Macrotyloma uniflorum, assembly GCA_016859785.1. NCBI lineage: Eukaryota > Viridiplantae > Streptophyta > Magnoliopsida > Fabales > Fabaceae > Macrotyloma > Macrotyloma uniflorum. Next base: position 3,786,415 of record BDMB01000006.1, on the reverse strand, counting down.
TATAATTACGTGAATGACTACAGGTATATAATAGAATTATATACCTGTATATATATATTATGTGAATGACTACAATATTATTATGATGAAATCCAATCTTTATAAAAGTTGAAACAAATGATTTTGATATATTACACGATCAATTTTTTTAATAAATTATTTTATTTATCTTTGAAAGCTAATTAAATCCCTATAAAAGAAAAAACAAAATTTTTGAGGTTTCCGTGCGCATACGATCGATAACGAAATCTTTCCCTGTAAGAATGTAACATCTTGTGAAAGAAATAGCCTTCTTTTTCCAACTTTATTACATAGTTGTATTATCCAAAATATATAAAAGATGAAAAGATTAAGAAAAATTATTGTAGTGGTCCAGGTTTTGTGCTAGTTGTTGAGATCCTTGGGTGCAGAAAAAGTACAGCTAGCTGGCATATTTTAGATGCAAGTTTATCCTCACGAGTCCCAAAGGAGGGTTTAAGTGAAAAGATCTTCATTCTTATTCCATTATACTCCCACAATTGTATTGTACCCTTCATTCACTATACAACTCTGAGAATAACTTCTCAGGACGAAACAAGCAATAGACAGTGTAATTCTTTGTTCTCTTCTTATAAATTCCCTTGTTTAGTTGTCTTTTAGCTTTCTAACAATGCTATATGACCCTGACATGAGTATCCACTACTTTCGTATATTAATCTTATGTGCTTATATTCTGGTTCTGTATATTTTTTCTTTTTTTACACTTCTTTTGAAAAAGCAGATACCTCAAAATACCTATGCTGATGTTATTTCAGACTAGAGATATGGCAAACTATTCACAATTTTTCCGCAAAGAACCAAACATGCAAAACAAAGGAAGTCTCGTTTTCCATTTTGATAAGAGAATTCAAAATACCAGTAGCTCTGAATTTTTATACATGGTAAAGACCTTTTTCCATCTCTAGCAAGTATTTTCACATATTTATATATGTACACCAACTCAAACTCACCAAACTAAGCACATAAATAAGGAAAAAAAACAATATAGTGTGACTGACATGAAAGACTGAAATTAGTTGCCACTTCCCACTCCCACCGACTAAATCCTCCTAGTAGATTAGTTCCCCCTATCTGTGCTGACCAAATCCGAGACTACCAACCTTCACTTCATGTCCAAACACCCATTGCTGAAAGATGGTCACCTCTCTTACAAAGGGTTGTTTTGCTGCTATTGATAGTGTTAACTCAAGAGTTCTCATGAAAGTTAAGGGATCTAGACAAGGCTGCAGGGTTGGCTCTCAACACAGGAGAGGTTTCAACAACATGGTCCTTCTCATCTTTCTTGGATTGGAACCCCTTGAACATGCCACCCCCACTCACACACTCGTTCTTGATCCCTAACGTTGCCCATATAGAACTCTTGGCAGCCTCACTGGGGTCATCGATTCTCAAAGTTTTGGGCACCAACACAGACCCGTTTCTCTGCCTCGACGGTTCCTCATGCACATGGTCTTGCTTCGCCACGTCATCGTCCCTGGAGTGTTTCCCAAGAGTAGGAGAATTTGGACCAGAACCCGGAGACCTTGGAGCTGGAGCAGCATGGTGCTGTGAGTGTGTGGGAAACCATGGAATGTTCCAAAATGCATGAGGGTAGAATGACATGGGAAATCCCGGAGGGCACAAAGCAGGTGCTGATACCCCGGAGTTCCAAGGATAAGCCCAAGGAACAGTGGAAATGCATGGAACATGGTGATGATGATGTATGAAACCGTTGTTGTTTGGCACCAACGATTCTTGTGACGTGTTTTTCCCACTTTCCTCATTGGAAACGGTAATAGAAGATCCACTTGAGCAGTCATCATCTTTGTTTCTTTGATCCTCGATGGAGTGAAACCCGTTTCTTGTTTTCTTCTCTACGAGGTTGAGGACTGATGCCATGGAATCACAAATTGGAGGGTCTAAGCCAAAGCTGAGGACTCTCCCATTGGGCTTCAAAACATGAGTCCCGTTTGGGGAATCGATTCTTGCAGCTTGAAGTGCTTCAGAGATTGTGATATGGCGATAGTGAGAGGCTGAGTTTTTGTTCTTTCTCCTCCCTGCACCCACAGGCACGTTTCGCATGGTGCCCCCGGCGGTCCAGTACCTTTGGCACGCTTTGCAGAAGTAACGTGGCTGGTTCACGTTGTAGTTGTTGTAGTAACAAAACTTGGTGTCCATGCTATTGCAGCGAGGACATGGAAGAATTTTGTCTGGTTTTTTCAGCGTTTTATTGTTGTTGTTGTCTTCTTGTGAGTTGGCGTTAACAGCAGCAACTGTTGTTGTTGGATCGGTTTGATCATTTTCTGACTTGTTGGTTTTTGACTTTGCAGATTCTTCGTCTATGGAAGGTGTGTTTGGGTTCTGAATACCCTCTGGGTTCCTCTTAGAGTCTGCAGCATTTGGAGGAAGATCAGCTTCTTTCGTTTCCTCACTAACTTCTTCTGTAGGATCCTAATAATTTGACACAATGTTTTTCTTAATTAATGTAATGCATACTTTGGGACAACAAATAACAATAGGTATATATATACAAGCTGATTCACAGAGTTGTCAGCGCAAAATTTTGTTTTGTCATGTTCATACCGAATTACTGATATGTACTCGCAAATGACACTATATCTCGAACCACAAGATCAAGAAGGTAGGAGAAAATTAAAAACATTCTGTTGCTCCTTTATTTAAAATGAAAAGTATTGGTGTTGAGTATGTAGCGTAGGTTTTCTATTGGGATGGTCAAAAGCATGTACTTCGAGCAAGACCAATGAAATTACCAACTAAAAGTTGTTCTCTTTCACGATGCAAACATATATTTTCAAGAACACGATTTATACCAAGATGATGAAAAGTAAAATCCCAAGGGTTAAGAAAATTTTAAATTCTGGATCTGAAGAAGCTACCTTGATAGCTTACAACTGAAAAAGTATTTATTCAGCGCTAAGAAAAGTCTGAAGTGAAAATTGGTGCTTTGAACTCAGATGGTAGATTAGTGGCAGAAAGATTTGACTAAAAGTATGAGTGGACTGTGTTCATAAAAATACTGCTTTACCAGTCAGTTTATTCAACAAGAAAAATAATTTGACCTAAAATTATAAACCCAGGTTCTTCAGGCATATTAATCAGTACTGAAACAAAATAAAAAATAAAAAATAAAAACTCAGAAAATTACAGGTAAAAGAACTTCACGAACGAAACACAAAACCTGAAATTAGCTAGTTTTTTCAACTAATACAAAAACTTTATTTATTTTTATAATCGACTCTGCTTCGAGTACTCTGTTTCTGAAGTTCCAGATCCCAGACACAAAAGCCGAATCATAAGCAACGCCCGGAGAAAATATTATAATCCTAAATTTCATAATCGAAAAAAATAGATAGGAACTAAGAATTTAAAAAAAAAAACAATTAAAAGCACATAAACAACGGTTTTACATTAGAAAACCAACACAAAAGAAATTGAAGTAAAAAAGAATTACAGGAGAAGAATTTCAAAAGAGGAGAAGAATTTCAAAAGAGGGAAACTTTGGCACCAGAACGGAAAAAATAACCAACCCATGAATTGTTTGAACCTATGTGCTGTTAATAACGTTACCTTGTCTTTGCTCTCATCATCTCCAGCCTCTTCTTCTTCTTCTTCTTCTTCTTCTTCCTCCATGTCTCCATCAACATCCATCGGCGGCGGCGGCGAGGCGGGTTCGGCGGCGGCAATGGGCGGAGCGTCGGGTTCTCCGGGAAAGGGAATCTTCTGGCCGAAGAGCCTAATTGCAGGGTCCTTATTTTCGAGCATTTTGTGGGAATTGAAACGGAAACTGGAGGAACGAAAAAGGCGGGAGAAGTTTTGTGTTAGGGTTATGTGTGTTATGATTGAAGCAGGGTGGTTGGTTACTACTACTGCAGGTGTTGTGTCTGTTTTAGTGTGTTCGGTTTTTTTGAGGTTTGGGTTTTGATGAAAGTTGGCAATGGAAGCAGGACGATGTGGATTTTGATCCGTTTAAACGAGTGCAGGGTGCCACGTCACGGAGGGGGTTGGATTCATGGCCACAAGTTTTTGTGGCTTGGAATAGATTTTCTTTTCAAGTGTTTGATTCTCTGCGTTGCACTCTCTTTCTGTGCACCCCACTCGCCGCCACGTCAGCGTCTTCCCACTCTCTCTCTCCTCGACTTCATCGAGGGTACCTCAATTTTGGCTTCCGTGTAACAACCTCATTGGTTACATTCCTGATAATATTGTCCAACCAAATTACTCTACATGGACTTCTTCCCTCTGTTCATCCTGGTATTATTAGTTTGACTCCATTATATTTTTAATATTTTTTACTTAAGGTGATTTTAGTTTTTATTTTTTTAATTTTAAAAATATTATTTTCATTTTTAAACTTTAAATATATAGCTTTAATCTCTATATATATCAAGCTTAAAGAATTAAAATAAGATTATTAAAAAAATTAATTCATTAAATTTAATTTTTTGGAAATAAAATCATGTTTTATTAAATTTAAAGAATAAAATATATATTTTTTAAATTAAAGAATTAAAAAATATATTTATTTCAAATTCCAAGACTAAAAATATAATTAAATTAATTAATTTGTATATATTTTTATAGATAATATAATAAAAAAATAAATATGTATATATATATTTATAAATTATTATAAAAAGAAAAAAAAAGTCTTCTTTAAAATAATATTTAGATAACAAATAAATTAAATTTAGATAATACTAATCGTAGTGAGTTGAAGTTTTATATGAATACACTGATGATATAAAGGCTTTTTGTCCTCTCAATAAAAATTGTTAATAATAATTAATAAAATATATATATTTAAAAAAAATCAATTGATTGATAATAATAAAGTTTTATTTTGAAAAAGTTTGCATATAAAAATAAATTATTTATTTTAATAATGTATTATTATTTTTTACAAAAACTGTTGAGGAGAAAAAATGGTTTTACTTAAAAAGTGATGCTCAAAAAGTGGCGATATTGTAGTTAAGTTTTATTCATAAAAGATGCAAATTTAAAAAGGTAAAAAGAAAGAAAAAAGTGATTGCATTCTATCTCTTTTCAATTCGGATTATTCTCTTACGAGACTTTTTAGTTTCTTTAATAATATTTAATTAAACCAACAGGAGAAGAAAATAGTAGCATATTATGATAAATAGATGCTGATTCTGTGCCACCAATTAAATTAATAGGGTTTGGAGTTATGAGGAAACCCTAAATACCAAAAGTGTTAAACCAATAAAAAAATTGAATTAAATTAATAAAGTTGGCTATTTGATGTTGTTGCTAAGCCAATAAGATGTGACTCTGTTATGTTAAGAAGAAAAAATAATATTCCATGATATTGAAAGAAGCTTAATAATTTTTTTTTCATTATTTTGCATGAAAAAAATAAAAAAGGATTCTTGCAATAATTCATTTAGAAAAGAATATGCAGAGAAAGTGTCAAATAAAAGAGTCTGAAGTTATGTCTCTTTGTCCAACTCCAAACTTTATTTGTATAATAAAACACTTTAATTTATTAGTATAAGTAGTGTATACCATCACTCATAACTTTTTAATCTAAAATTTTATATAATGCCACCACCATGGAATAAGTAACCAAGCTTTTCTGCCTAAAATATATATATATATAGTTGTTTTAGTTTTAGGAGATGTTTGATAAAAGAGAAATTTTTAGTTTCTTAATAATTTAAGGTTAAAAATATAGTTTTTTTTTTTTTTCATATTTGAATTGCCTTTTAAAAAATAACATATTTTTGGAAATGATTTTAAGCCAAATATTTCATAAAATCATTATTATAATATTTTCTATTTAAAATAAAAAATTTATTAAAAATATCATACTTCTTTTATTAAATCATTTAATATGATAACAAATAAAAAAAATACATTATTCTTTAATTTCAACAAAATTTATATGAATTTTTTCAATATAACTTTTATCAACAAAAAAAAAATCTTAATTATTCTTAAAAAAATTAGATTGGTTATTTACAGAAATCACAATTCTAACGAAAAAAAAGTAAATAAATAATTATACCCCTACCGAACACTCCCTTACATGAAAATATTAGATCAATCCTAACTTTCCCATGATTTTTGACAAAACATTGTTATGCTTGAATTCATTGGGGGACCACATTTCAAATTTAGGTATCTTTCTATGAAAATCTACTTTTAAATATTTATAAAAATATTTTCTTTTAATATTTTATAAAATAAAAATTATATTTTATTTTATTAAAGTAACATGTTAATGATATATTTGAAATATTATTCGTAATTTAAATTCAGTATTTTTATGATTTATTTTTAAAAAACATTTTTATGAATATATATATATATATATATAATTTTTAAGAAATTTTTTAATTTATCAAATTATATTATAAAAATAAAATTATTTATTTGTTAATATATATTTATTTTGGGAGGTTGTATTGCCACTCCCCATTATTTTATTATCACTCCTTTTTACCCATCTTTTTTCTATCTTCCTAAAATATCTTTATTTTAAAAAACTATTAAAAATATAATTTATTAATATTAAATAAATCATTCATAAGAAATTATTATTTTAATTATTAATAATAAATTTTTATATTTTTTATCAGGATATCTATATTATTTATATATTTTTCTTGATAAATTTTAATTAATAATATTATTTATTTAATAAATTAGATATACTATTAAAATATTTATTAATATTTTAAATTATTAGACTAAAATTAAAATGTAATAATTTTTATTAAAATATATTTTTAATTACTAATATTAATAGTAATAATTTTCAACTTCTACTAAGCGTGAACTATCAGCATTTGAAAGCATTTGAAAGAGAAAGAGAAGAAAATGTGAAAAAAATATAATTTATGAAAAGTTGAAAATTATTAATATTAATATAGTAATTAAAAATATATTTTAATAAAATTATTACATTTTAATTTTAGTCTAATAATTTAAAATATTAATAAATATTTTAATAGTATCTAATTTATTAAATAAATAATATTATTAATTAAAATTTATCAAGAAAAATGTATAAATATTATAGATATACTGATAAAAAATATAAAAATTTAGTATTAATAATTAAAATAATAATTTTTTATGAATGATTTATTTAATATTAATAAATTATATTTTTAATAGTTTTTTTAAAATAAGGGTATTTTAGGAAAAAAAAAAGTAGGTAAAAATGAGTGACAATAGAATAATGGGGGAGTGGCAATAGAGTCTCCCTTTATTTTTATAAAAAATAATTAATCATTTTTTTAATATTTTTTACAAATTTATTTTTATTAAATTTTTTTATAAATCTATTTGTATAAAATTTTTCATAAATTTATTTATAAGAAATTTTTTATAATATTTTTTTTTTATGAATTTATTTATAAAAAAGATTATTAATTTTCTACACTTATATTTATAATAATGATAAGTTTATATCAAATTTATAAAAAATATATATATATATTTTTTATTATTTTAAATATTACTTATAAAGTTATTTAAAAAATATAATTTTTTTAATAATAAAAATAATATTTTAAGGATGTTTACAACGAATTCAAAATTTACTTACTAAAATTTTACAAACAATACTTACAAGTTTAAAATTTAATATGTGGAAATTGAAATATTCATAATATTCTCAAGGATCATTCTGTAATCAAATATAATAGGATATATACAAAAATTATTTTATCATATTGTAATAATAACTTTGTAGTTGTAGCCATTATTTATCCATTGTAACTAAAGAAAAAAAAAATTCAAGACAGCAAAATGACTCCATCAAAGGCCTCAAATATTTTTATAATAGATTTATCTCTAACAAATAATTCTCCATTGTTAATAGACTCATAAATTATTCATCATCACATTTTGAATAAAAGATGAAAGCATGCTTGTAAGAATGGCATTATCATATATTACTACCTAACTCCTTTATTGATCAATCTTTTTACCCCCAAAATTCTATAATAGGTCAAATCTAGTTAATGGGTAAATTTTGTTTAAGTATTAGATCTATTTTAAAAATAAGAGTTTTAAAAAATATTTACTTTAAAAAAGAATGGTTGAATCATATCAACATGAGTTGAATTTGGTTAAATCAATACAATAAATAGGGATTGGTTGTGCTAGTTTAGGGTGGGTTATGATAAGTATTGACTAGTTAAATTAGGACAAATTAAGAGATATTTTCCAATTTTAATAATTCAATTATAATAAATAATTTACTTTTTAAATGACATTCATCTACTCCAATAAAAAAGTTTATAATTATTTAATAATTCTTTATAATTATGTAAAATCTGTCAAAGCTTTGTCATTAATTTTATACATATCTTAAAGAAAAAATTTCTTATATTACTAAAGTGTGTATTACTTGTTACTTGTTTCCATCTACCTCAATCATTTCTAAACCATTTTTCTTCCCTTCTACTTATTTGAGTAACATATTCACTTGTATTCAACCCTTTAAATCCTTTGTTTCTTAAAGATTATTCATAATAAATTTTAATGATAAACAAATTAAACAAAGAAATAGCATCATCTTTTTTTTTATTAATTTGTATAATATAAAAATTAAATTATAATATATAAATATACGTATAAGATTAATTTATGCACTTCATTTTTCATATATTTTTTAATACATATACTTAATTTTGATATGATTTGAATTTTTTTAAGCAAAAATTGAATAATTATATGTAATTTTTAACAATATTTTTTTATTTTCTAAAATTAATAATTCACATTACTAAACATGAATGATCATGTTCTCTTAACAAAAATAACTTGTTCTCGTACATATTCACAATCTTTTAAAAAACTTTGACCAATTGTTAAAAATTAATACTAATTTCAATAAACGTGAAATGAACTTTTTAAAAAAGTGTTTTTTATAAAAGACTTAGAATATAAAACTTTTAGGATTCTTAATGTTCTTGTTAATCTTCAAGATAAATATTTAGATACAACAAAATATAATTAAAGTAAGACATAAATAAATAGATATTCACACTCTCACAAGAAAAAAAAAAATACAAATACTTATAAGACATTGAATTCTACGAAATCTAATAATAAATCCGTAATCCGTAAAACGTTATTACAAACTTACTTAATCAAAATCAAGACACATAAAAAAAATACAATTTGGATAAATATTTACATAAAATACATAATAAACAAAAATATTAATCTTTATCTATAAACTCAATTTAAAATAAAATCAAATTATTCCATATATCAAATATTTCAAATATCTCTCGATAATTTTTTATCAACTAGCACTCATATATAAAATTTTAATAAAATAAAAACTAACTTGAATTCATTAAAACCTAAAAAAAAAGTTTTAATAATTTTAATATGACATTTTAATATATTAAAATCAGTACAGTTGTATTTTAAACACTTTTTAATCAATTAAGATTTTGTTTTATTTTCAAACTTACATGCTTATAATGATTTTAATCTATTAAAATATTTTAAAAGATTTTCAAATTTTCCCAAAATCATTTTAACAAAATAAAAAAAACTTTTAATGTATATCATAAGTAAATGTGTAACATACAAAACACCATATTTTACACAAAATACACATCCTAAAACTAAAATAATAGAAAAACTAATTCTTAAACTTAGAATTTACTATTAAAATCCAAATTAGCATGACTTCAGTTCAAAACTGTAATGATCGAAAAAGTTACAGACATCAAATCTTCATCATAACTTCAAGCTAGATATCTTATTAAGGAAAATTTATAATAATGAATGTTCTGAAATTTTATTAGAATACGAGTGTAAACTAGTTATTGATGTTTTTCATAACATTTCTATTATTACATGGAAAATTAGAAGAAGATGATTTTATTATCTTACCAAAATTGCATCTATAAATTTTAGAATATTATATTTGTTTTGAAAGAAATCATTACATGAATAAGATTATTAAAAAAAATTATGGTAGTTTAACTGCGTATCTCTTTCTATACTACAAATTTTATTTAAGAATATGTTTGACTATTTGAACTTAAATTTGATTATTTTTAATGAATTTTTGTTTGATTTTCATGATTATATATAAATATAAATAAATGATATGTTAACATTGTTGAATTTTAGAGTTTCAATATAGTTGGAATGTTAAAAATTTATAATAATACGTAATACATTAACATTTTATTAAAAAAGGATAAAAATTGAATCACTAATTTGAAATTACTAACAAGACCTAAAAACAAGTATAAAAATATGTGTAAGTATAATCTCTATGAGAAAAAAATAGTGAAAAAAGACACAATTTAATTTTAATTGAATTTTGATATATATTCTTTATTATTTTTACTTTAACCTAACTATTATAACTATATTTTTTTATTGCATTTGTAAAGACCAAATTATTGAGATTTTATTGTAAAAATCGTTGTCTTCTCTCACTGAAACTTGTTCGTTCTCTAAACAAGTCTCAGACGCGAGTTTCTTCGTAAAGCAAAATGATTTGTCTCGGAGAATAAAGAGGAAAAAGAAAGTTATATAAATCACATGTGAGAAGAAAAAAATAAAAAAATAGGAAAAAAAAATTCGCGTCACAGTAATAATAATATAAAAACTAATTACAAATCTAATTTAATGGGATGATCATAATTGATTATTAATATCTGATCAGTTTAAATTTAATAATTTATTATTTAGAATTCTATATATTAATAACGGATTCAATTCAAGTTTGTTAATTTTATTAATCAAATTTTGATATCGATTTTTATCAAATTTTTTCTCTCATTTAAAATATTTTTAATTTAAATATAGATTAAATATTTATAAATAATTTAATAATAATTTAATAACAATCCAATAAATCTAATAAATCTTACTTGTATATTATTAACTAATAATAATATTATTATTAATAATAAATAATAATCAACTAATGCTAATCTAAATAGAAAGGACGAAAAAAGGAAAAAAATTGATGTGCCTTCCTGTTCTTGCCACGTCAGATTCACTACTTTTCAACTCAAACCCTTTTTCTATTCGACCTTATGAAAGGCAACTGGGTTCAGGACACGTGTCCAAGGCGAGGACACGTGGTGGTGATATATGCAGGTTCCGCTAACCGTTGGGTCGCTTTAACAAACGACATGGGACACGTGTCGCTCTTAGTGGGAAATTATAATATGAAGAAAAAGTAGTAATAATGGTACACGTAAGGAGAAGAAAAGGTGTAATGTAATTAGGAATCTTTCGGTGCAAGAGGTCAACCAGTTTCCAATTTCTTTTTATTTTTATATTTTTTATTTTTATCCATTACTCATTTTTAATTCATCTAACCTATAATTTAATAAAATAATTGTAAAATTATAAAAATTCAACTCAATTTAATCTGAAAATTTTAGTTAAATTGGATAATAGTTTAACTAAATTATAAGATATTTTAGTAGAGTTGAGTGTAATAATGTTATTGAAAATTGGAATCCTGGAAGATATATTAAGAAGATTAGTTATAGTGGAATAAATGATTTGTGAATATTAAAGTATGTTAAGGTGAGAGAGAAATGAATTAAAGAAAGATTAAGACTAAAAGTATAATTGAGTAGTAAGTTTGTGTGATTAAAGTGGCTTTTCATAATGGTTGGGGCGGCTGCGTGGGCGGTTCAGCGTCACTAAACACCCTATTTAATATTATGAATCTGCCAAACCTTTCATGTCCATGCTCACACACTACTTTAATATTACCCTCCCTCATAAATTTACTTAATTATACATATTAAATTATTCACAAAACACAACCTTCAAACTCTACAACTTCTTATAAATTTTTTTTATCAAAAAATATATATATATATATATATATATTATTAATAAATTAAATTTAAAATTCATTTTTAATATATAAAAAAAAGGAAAAATAAAGAAAATTGTCACAGAAGAAGAGTTTGACCATTGTCTAATAAATCTCGAATCTAATTCACTTTTGTCTAATGTCGTTACAAATCATGTCCCCCTTTGGTTTTAAGTGACCTAATAAATAGAGTACGTGCCAATTTACTTCAGAACTTTCCAAATGTGGGTCTTATAATTAAAACATTAGTTAAGAAATTTTAAAAAATTATTAGAGATTATATGAAGATTACAATGGTGTGGATAGATAGTTAATATTTATTTAACATATATAGAAATTAATGTTTTTAAAGTGCAACCAAATAAATTGTATTTTATTCTAATAAGTGGACATTGTTCAGTGAACAGAAATAATTATGACCATTGATCCCGTAACATTGGGCCCATAAGGAAGTTGACCCAAGTATACTTTCTGTTGGGTGTGGCTTCATTACTGGATTTTGCTATAAGGCTTTTAGCCTTAATATTTTATTGGGCCAGTCTTACCCTGGTGGCAGGAGAGCTTCCTTTTGTAATTCTATTATCATATTATTGTTAGCTAAACAAGAGAGAAATAGATATTATTCAATTAAAAAGAAGAACAATCATTCATATATATATATATATATATATATATTTTATACATTTACATCATACTCATTAATTATAAAAATAATTTTTTTTTTAAGAGAAGTAATGAGAAAATAAAAGCATATTTAACCTTAAAAACATGATAGTTTACTAGTTTGTTTTCATAATCGAAAGTTTGTTAATTTTTTACTAACTCTGATATTAAAAAAATTACGAATAATTTTAACAAATTAATTGTATTATATTTTTACTTTTTTTTTTCTAAGTAATTAATTTAGATATTCTTTTCAATAAAAATCATAGGTTTATTAAGTAAAGATTTGAGCATTAAGTTTAAACTCACCTAACTATCTTTTCAAGACATAATTTTAATGTCAAGATATGAAAAAAAGTATTAATAAAAAAAATAAGGAAAGTTAACACCGAAGTTTTTATACTTATGTGATTTTACCTAAATTTAAGTCTAGTTGAATCAAAACAACTTTAATTGAATTGTTTCACTAAATTTTTTAAATTTACAGTTACATAAATATAATATGTAATACTGAAAAATGATTACAAAATATATTTTTTAAATATTATTTTAAATTTTTTTAAAAAATAAACGTACATATCTACTAAATATCCACTAAATATTATAGTTGTGATTAAAATTCAAAAATATTTACAATATAATAAAATCTATCAATCTTATTAATAATATCTTCTGGTATATGCACTAAATATTATCCACCAATTTATATATAGTTTAGAGAACAACATATAAATACAATAAATATTATTAACAATTTATAAATAGTCTAGTGAGTATCATATAAATGCAATTATGCATATTTGAGATATTTAAAAAAACTATTATTATTCATAAAAAAATATTAATTGTTAACCAATAGATATACAGAATCAATGAAAAATAAATCATCAACTTAAAAATACTTTACATTTGTTAAGAATAATCTTATTACATTAAAATAAAATAAAATATTATCTCTTAAAATTTAAAATTTTGATATTTATAATTTGTGAAAAATTATAAAAAATATTATTTTTGCAACCCACATCTACATGTAGACTTTTTTTACACAAAAAGAACATATTTTCTATTCCATTCATTTTGTACACTAATGTAGGTTAAAGAGTCAATTGCATAACATATGCTGGGAAGGTTTGGAAAATAGACTTGGTAAGCATACCAAAAATGCACCAAGTTGATGCCTGAGAAACTAAAGCATACCATCACTTTACAAAAATTTTAAAAAATGAGAGTTTATAAAAATTATTTTATATAAATTAATTTTAATTTATAAAACATTTGTTTTATATATTTTTTTCTTCTACAAAATTTATTTAAACATACCAATAAAGAATAACCTAATAATAAGCCTTGGAAAAATGTCAGTGTTTATTGGAGTGGTGAAAATTTTATTGATAATTTTGGTCATATGAAAGTGGAATTAAGAGGGGTTAAAACATCCCTTGTTTCTCTTTTATCTACTTTTTATTGTGTTTTGTTAAATTCACTTTAAAGACTAAATCTATTACTAAATTAATTTGAATATAAATTTTATATATGAATCTGAGTAATTGAAAATTTTATATTAAGTTGTGTTTATAATGGAGAAATTGAGAATATGATTAGACTTGATAATTGCTTTATTTAGATGAGTATAGCAATATAACTTCTGACAACTCTAGATTTAGGTATATCTAAGGAAACATAATAAATGAAATTTAATTTAATTTAAGTTATAAATTCAATCCTATGATTGAAATGTCAAAAGTAACATTTGTTATAGATTGTGATTTTGAATGTTCCACAAATTTGAGTATTTGTAAATGATATTAGTATACTGGCAAAGAAATAACTTATTTGGTGTAATTGAAAGATTTTTTTTTCTTAGTGTAGTTAGAGAAAAAGAAAACTATTTTTTTCATTCTTTTTTATAAAATAACAAATTATTCATCTTTTATTATTCTTCAAGTAAGACTTAAAAAAAACAATTATGAAAACATATTTTTAATTGAAAGAGGATATTCATCTTTATTATTTTTCAAGTAAGATTACTTTTTTAAAAGAGAGTTATAAAAAAAATATTATTGAAAATAAGGATTTAAAATTAAAAAATAAATAAATATTTATTTTTTAATTTATAATAAATATGATATTTAAGATCAAATTTATATATCTTTATATATTATTATTTTATTTTATTTTTAATCTCTAACAGTTTTTATACTTTAAAGTAATTTGAGAATTTTTATTGTTGTTATTATTCTAAGTTATAAAAATTTTTAATTTACTGCTTTAGTAAATAAAATAAAATTTCCATTTTCCCACGAGTTTCATCAACCAAAGAGAAAATAAAAAAATCACCCATCTGATTTTTTTATGATGATTTTTTTATTTCATATGTTTAATAAAAGTAACATCTGATTTGTATGAGTTTTTCCATAAAATTTAGAAAAAAAAAATACTTTTTTTATAAATTTGTAGAAGTTTTCATATATAAACATTTAAAAAAACTTTTACTTTTTAGATAAATGAATTTTAATTTATAAATAGTTAATTTTATTCACCTTTCTTAAGTGTTGAAAAAGAAATTTGTTACTTGATCTCTTCCCAAGAATTTCCCCGAAGTTGACCATTATTTTGCTTTCCAAAAGTAGGCAGACATAAAGCACTGAGATTTGGCAACCTTTGATGCTGTTTTTGTGTTTTCAAAAGCAAGTGTGAGTAATATAACTAAAATCCACTTTCTCAATTCACTACCTTCCAAGATACACAGTAACTACCCATGAATTTCCAAGAAGTTGACCATGTTCATTTCCAAAGCTTAGTACTTACCTTTTTCTTCCTTCCATCTCTTCTTAACTTTCTTTTACCCAATGGGAACCATTTGACAAATCACAACTAAATTTCAATCCACAATCTCTTATGTTAATTACTTTTATCTCCTTGCTATTATTAGGGTTCTAGCTTTTCTACAATCACTTTCTACAACATCTATCCTTTTAATGTCTCTTTAATTAAATACAATTATTCACCATCCTAATCTAGTTTATTGAGGAAGGACCAACCATTTGGTCTAACTATGTCTCTAAAGTCAAACACTTCAACTTTCTATACCTCTCTCTTAGGACAGTCCAAAGACAAGCACTTATGGGGAATTAATCAGTTTATCTTATGCTAAAAGTCAGTTGGAAACTTGGCTGAAATTTATACCTTTTGAGATTCTTTTTATTAAACTGCCATCATTTTATTTTTTCTATATTCCATATTTTAAAAATTGCATAAACATACCAAAAATAATGATTAGATCATACATACTATTATTTTTACCAATAATAACATGTTTATTCATAAAGTCATATATAAAATTATTGAATAGTTATAGTGTGTAATTTATCCTTAAAATCAGTTAAAAAAATGAAATTTATTCTTCATTTATATACAAGTTTACACTACACTTATATATTATAATTAGATGACCCAACAATTTTGTTAGCAATCAGGACTTCTCAAATAATATAAAATGAATTATACCCAATATTTTGTTAAGGTGGCTCTAATTCTATCTAAAAAGTGGTTACAGTGCTTAATTCACACTTAAGATCTGTTCCTACAAGGGTTGCACACTCTTTGGATGATCTCCCTTATGTGTTTTCCTCTTCCTCTTGCGATTAATCCGACTACTCTTCGAACCTGGCAATGAGTGTACCTATTGATTACACTCCGACGCTCAAGTTATTATAGGATTCGATGAAAATCTCAATAAAGACAAAATGAACACGGATTCATATCTGACACTGATACTGACACTCTATTTATAGTAACATTGATGAGCCTCACCTAGTAGGTCATTTTAGGGTTTCTTAACCTTCGTTTAGCAGTAATTAACAAGTTTAGATAGTGATCATGTCGACTTAGTTGGTAATATTTTCAGTTTAAGTGGTCGACCACCTTCTCTTATAACAAGATCGATTCAAAAGATGAGTTTTATTTCTCACTTATATATTATAATTAGGCTTATTTTTAGTTAATGTATATCTCCTAAAAGAAGATTTTGATATTAAAACAATTACATAAAATAAAACACGTATTTTATCTTTTTACCTTGTTTAAATAATTGATATATTTTAACCTTCCAAACCTTTTCCTAAAAAAAAAACCTTTTATTATTAACTAACAAGCTAATTTTCTCATTATGAAATTAACGTACAATATCAATATATATACCCAACTTGTATGTTTTACTAATAGAGATAGCATTGAATATTCGAAACTAAGCCTTTTTAACATGTGAGGCTTGTTAAATATATAGAATTGAGCATGGCTTTATAATATTGTTGCATATTATGCTTTTAAACAAAATTATTACCTATTGTAATTATATTTGTCTCTAGGTTTGAGCACATTTAGCAGGAATGTGCTTCAAGGCAAGTTTGATTCTTACAATGATTTTGCTTTATAAGTTTTCTTTGTTTCTTTACCTCTCTAACTAATAGACTTATCCTGTGTCTGATTTATACTATTTTATCTAGGGTTTTAGGGTCCTTCTTAGTGCATTATGTTCTAACCACTTAATGAGTTCATTCTCTTTATAACCTTCAATCACCAAATTTACTACTTTATCTGGGTTTTATGGTCCTTCTTTATCCATGCATTAACCACTTAAAGCCTTCAGTTAAGCCTTTATACACACTTTCAAAAGTATTGTAATAATTTTATAATTTAATTAGGAGAATTTTCAAAGAAGGAATTAAATTATTGAAAAGAAAGTGAATGAAACTATATATATAGCTTTATTTTGATTGGAATTTTTTTTCTTGAATTAATATTTATTTATAGCTTATAAATGTTTTAATATTTGTATATATTTACTTTTAAGACATACATTATGAGAATAGTTTTTTAGAATGATTATATTAAAGTGAAAAACAGCATTTTTTTGATTTCATATAATTAAGTACTAATTATGGCCTGTAAGTAAGGAAATTAAACTTTGGAAGTGTTTGGAGTTTGATGATTAGAGTTGTTAAATTGACCTATATGCTAGTGGAGAGAAGTGTTGTTCCCACTCGCAATAACATGCATGAGCCGAACCTGAATATTCAAGCTTTTTCAAGTTTTGAATATGACTTCCACCACCTCAAATTAATGTGCTATCAGCATAAGTCAGAGGTAGAACAACCTATAAACACTCTCTATCCTCTCACACTGTGCATGTTCTCAAACTTAGGCCACACGACAGGAACAGAAAAAAAATATATATGTATATAGAACCACACATCATGCATCATGCAGTAACCTAGAAAAACACATTATTATTAAAAAATTGAACTTGATATAAAAAATCTAGCATTGTTGCTTCCAAGCACGGGGAAATCACTACCACATATCGTGCCAGTTTTGTTTGCCTTATACCTTTGTCATTCACCAGTGGACTTAACAGAGATGCAAACGTGATGTGCCCTTTCTTTTATTTAGTTTCATGGATGTGTACCTATTTTTACTGTTCCATCACTATTCACAATGGAATGTAGGGGTTCATGGCTATAAACATGTCCACTTAACCTTGACTTCGATTAGTGTGCCAGGTTGGGTTTTTCCACCGTGCCCAACGTTTTTGTGTCATATTCCACTTTCCATTCTGTGCTCCTCAACTTTTTGCTGTCATTTTTACTTATATATATATATATATATATATATATATCTTTAATTTCATCATGCCCACCATAACTATAATTCCTGCTCCAAGCAATATTAACTGATGAAAGCTTTCCAAAGAGTGAAAGCGCGTTGATCTTCCAAGAAATGATGGTCTTTTTTGAATTTGGCAATATCATTACACCCTCCATCATATATGCACTTTAGATGCTATAAAAATATTCTAGAAAAAATCCAAAATCTACTTGTATAAATTGAGAGTTTGTCTGTAAGAAGTAACACAACATAGAGCTTAGAGCTTGCTGCTGAGAAGTTGTCTATTTCTACTATACAAGAATGAAGGGCACTCTCTTTCACCTCCTGTTTGTGATCCTTTTAGTACTCTCTCATTTTGTATGCCTTGAAGCAGTCCCAATTACAAGTAAAGTCTACCACCATATTTCTAAGTTTATTCCTTTAGAGATGTAGTTCTTCTTTGTTCCTCATCTTCTTAATTGTTCTTTATGAACAGGAACTGAAAGCCTTATGCTAGATCCAAAAGTTCTTCATCTTGCACCGGAGAATATCCACAACCAGAAGGTAATACAAAGTTTATGTTCTGATTAGACTAAACATCATATCATTAAATAAGATAGTACTTGAAGTCATGGTTTCAGAAAGTGATTCACAACTGTAATTCTGGTCATAATAAAGTTTTTGTGTTTGTAACGATTACATCATAAATATGATTAAGATCACATCAGTCACATTTTCTTACCACAAAGTCACAGGGACAACCACAATTTAAAACCTTGACACATGCATGATGCATTTAATTGCTTACTAGATATGATAAAGAAGCTTATCTTTCATGTGTGTATGAATGTACAGGTTATCACTGGTATGAAGTGGCACTGGGAGGAGCCAACTATTGATGAGAGGATGGACATGGAACTCCATGACTACCCTCCATCTGGGGCTAATGGTCGTCACACTCCAAAACCACCATATCCATAATATGTGTACAAATGTTGCGTGTTTATGGTTCTATGAAGCGTATATTATCTTATAATGTCGAAGCAGCTATAAGTAACATATTGTCTAACGATATATAACTGTTTAAGTACAGATGATCAGTGGATTGCAGAAGCAATTATGTGTATGATGTGAAGGAGAAAAGACAAGTAAACTGAATTCAAGTATTCAGTATGATTAATGTGAAAGCTTAGATCCTTTGTGTTTGTTAATTAATAATTATTAAAGTGATTCTTATTAATTTATCAATACTACGATTTCCAATTTCACTTTAGTCGACCAGTACTACTCATTTGAAAACTGATACAATTGTCGGTTTCACAGAGCCACTCAGGCACTTACTACAACTCACGAATCTTCTTTAAACAAGTGAATTAGATTTCTTAACTCTTTATTTTTTTGGTCAGACGAGAAAAGAACAATGACAATTTTGCAATGATTTAAATTAGTATGTAGAACAATTCTACCCATTCATTATGTTTATAAAAATTATTAATATAATATTATTAAAAATCTTATATTACATAACATATATAAAATATAAAAACTTTATATTATTTAATTAATTTTATGAAAATAAATTAAATTTTAATCTATTTCTAATATAATATTAGAATTTATTTTAATATAAAATTTATTCTAACAAAACAACGATTTTATATTATTTAAAAATATAATTAAATTAAAAAAACCTCATATTATCTAAAAATATAACTAAATTAATATATATATATATATAAAATAATATAAATTTTATTTTTTTATTAAATTAATTTATATAAAATAATATAAATATTATCTTACTAAACCGAGATCGTTTTATTTTATTTAAAAATCAATTATTTTAATTATTTTTATTTTAAATTTAAAGGAAAATGTCATAATTTTAAAATAAATTTTAGTTTAATATTTTCACAATGAATTAACAGGTGATTATAATACACTCAATTTAAATGAAATATAAGTTCATAAATAAGTTTACACACTCACACGTGTGTTACCATTGTACTCTGTTAGCAATTTCTCACTCAATCAAATATCTCATTTAATTTATATTACCAAAATATTAAGAATGCAACCGAAAAGAATCTAAAGTTTTCTTGACTTTTTAAATAATAAAATGATAAAGAAGTAGGGAAAGATTGTTTTGTACACGTTGTGCTAATAATTAAGGATGTGTGTCTTTTATTCTCATTATTTTAATTTATATATGAATGTGGGTTTATATAGTAAATTATTTTCCTTAAATAATAAGCCATGTTGGGTTTGGTTCATAAAATTACCCAGAATAGAGTTTAAACATAGTTATATCAAAGGTTGGTTCAATAAAACCTTTGACGTGTATCCCAGAAAGAATGTGCAATACATTTAATATTAAAAGCTTATAATGGCTTTTTGATATTTCACGACTGTGTCCTCATTTTTTAGGTATAAAGAAGGAGAAGGATAGAAAAAATAAAAGTAAAAGTATAAATATAAGAGATGACGAGATAGAAAAGAAAATGAAAATGAAAATAGAAAATTTAAGAAAAAGTAAATGTGTAAATTAATATTTATTCAAAAATTGATTTTTTAATTTTATTATACGTAAAAAAAATTTATTACGAATCTAATTCTATTCAATCAAAATCGATTTAAAAAATAAGGTTTATATTTCATTTATATATTAATTTATAATAAAAATTAACATCAATTTATATATATATATATAAATAAAATATTTTTTTTTTATTAATAAAATATGAATTTAGTAAAAAAATTATATTAAATAACTGCATATTTTATTTAAAAATTAAATAATAATTAAATGCATTTTATAATTTAAAAAAATTCAATTCTAGAAGATAATTTAATTAAAATTGAAAAATTGTTGTCTATAGCTTCAACTCACAACACTAACAGGTGCAAGTAAGGTTCTATATTCTAAGAAGACTTGTGATTGAATGGGACAAAAATTTTCCACATGTCATATTAGGTTACACAGTTCCATATTTATTTAGTGATTGTTGAATAAACAAATGTTAACACATGAAGTTGTCTACAAGATGCAGATTAATTACGTGTGGCAGTAAACCGACAAATAGGCTTTATAGGTCTTCTTTTGGCGTAGAAAGATACGAAAAGATATAAAAATGAAAAACCATTTGCTGGTGCATCCACAGCTAATTCGCAGGAAGTGAGTTCGAATGAATCAACATTTTTCTATTTTGCGTAATCATATCACTTGGCCACTGAAAAGCCTTGAGAAATATCTGGTTTAGTATATAATACTAACGTGCTTTTGTGTTCGGTGGAGAAAGTGAAATGTAAAGTGGTGGGAACAGAGTTTTTTGTCTTTGTTTTTCAATGATATTATAATCATATTCATTGTTGCGAATGAAATATGAAGCTAGTGGGTTCTCTCATTAGGATCAAAGCTCGTTATTTCTGGATATGGATATATATATATATTGCATGAGAAAACAATGGTGCATGTATAAAATTATGAGTCATGAACACAAGGGTACACCTGTTAGCATATAGCAGCAACACCTCTTTCAGATATCAGATTCTGATTTAGATATTGGTGATCTCTTTGCACTAAATTATGGAATTCTTTATAAGAAAGATCCACATTGCAGTTGTTTACTGATTCCATTAATTATGAAAACTAAAGTGGTGTGGATCTTAGTGACAGATAAGTCTAAGTCAAGCTTTATCTGAAACCAAAGCTAGCAGATAAGTTAATTTCCATGAAACTTGGCACGTTTTCAAGTGCTGAAAACTTGCCAATCATGGTTTGTCTCGAACTCTTTATTCACAATTTATCCACAATATATGGAGAGGTATGATGAGGTTTAGGTAATATTATCCGAACAAAGATTTGATTGTAATACTTTTATCAATGAAGAAAATATAAATCTCTATCTCCAAATTACATATATTCTAATGAAACCTATTTTTTAATGTTTATTTTATATAATATAAATTTTATTAAATATATTAAATGTATATTTAGAAAGATATTTATTAGATGCTTTTGAAAATTTTGAATATATGTCTATTATCATTTTATCTATAAAATACGAAAAATTGATAAAAAAATATGTATGAGGGATGATTATCAAGACACAAGCTCCAACTTTAACACTAGTGAAGGGGCACAAGGAGAACTTACATTCATTACAAATTTAAAAAAGGTTTGATTAGACAAATTTTTCTGTAAAAATTTAAGATTAATGGCAATTTTTCTTATAAAAAAGTTAATTTTAATTTTTCTTTCTAGAAACCTTCTGTAAACTCATTCAGCCCAAAAACATATAGAGCATTGAGCAATGAAACATTCACATGCATGATTAATCGTCTGAAGATGGGGCAATAGCAGGTGATGGTTAAGGAGGATTTGTTTGATCAACACGCACAAACCCAAATTTCTTGATTAGCTCATTGGCAACTAGTTCATTGGCCCTGTCTGAGGGATGGTACTCATCCCAGAAAACGTACTTGCTTCTATCTTTGCACAGTTTCGATGCAGGTATGCATGTAAGAGCTGGTCGAATGTTCCCAAAGGAGCAACAGGGTGAGTCTGAGTTTTGGAATCCTGCATTCAAAATGTTATTACAATGAAAACAAAGAACAATATATCAAATTCCTTTGAACATTTATAGATAATGGTCTATGTATCAGGTATATATTCTTACCATATTTGATGGGGTTGCTAATGACATCATTAACAACATCATATGCATCTCCAAATCTGTAGCTTGAATTGGGAAGTTGTTTTCCCAACTCATCTATTAACTTGTTTCCAGCTTTATTAAAGTTAATAGCCAACTTGTTTGTTCTATCTTGACAATCGCCAGATGTACTAAGCACTCTTTGAAGGGGAATGCAGCCCATTGGGCCCAGCCCAAACACCATCAACTGCCTTGCTCCTAGGCCATGAAGTAGCTAAAATGAAAAAATTGTTAGAAGCTAACACATAATAGAGTACTATCCATTGCAGTTTCCAACAAATTTCTACTAATAGTGAGGGTTTTAGGAAGAATATGTTAGAGTGTGTTGTTAATATTTCACAAATTGATGTGTTAGTGGATTAATAAACAAACCTTCAATTGTTCTCTTAGAGTTCCTATCAAGTAGTCCACGAAGGTTTCATCGTTATATGTCCATGAATCACTGTAAACAGGCATCAAATAGTTGTTGATGAAGTCATTGCTGCCTAAAGCAACAACATAACGAGCTCCCTGGAAAAAATTTTCTGCCTCCTCTTTTCCAATCCTGCTTCTGATCAGTTCTTGTGTACCCCGAAACAGCTCAATTTGTTTGTAGAGAGAAAACCTTTGAATCTGCAAGAGGAATGTTTTTTCAGTCAAAATGTGTCATGGATTTGTTCCTCTGAAGTAGGTAAAGTTGAAGTGAATGATCTTAGTTCTTATAAGAAAATCAACTATTAATAATGTTCTAACATGTTTATGTATGTGTGTGTACTATTGATGATTAATTTTCTCTTAAATAACTCTCAAATTGTTAACTTTAGAGTATCTATTCATATAAATAGTTATATTACAAATATCATGAAAGTTTACACAAAGCAACTTACAAAATAACTGCCAGTTTCATTCAATACGCCACCACCCCCAGAAGCATAATTCACCCCATTTTCCAATATAACATCTTCAGTTAAAGATGGATCAAGAAATGCTGGAGGCCTAGGAAGGCCCATGCTGTCACCTGAACATGTGAATATAACTATGATTACAGAGTGAAACAATACAAAATGCTTTTTATTTCTAATTAACAGATCAAACTCTTATGTCACACAAATTGCTCAACCTGGTATCAGAAACATTTGACAAACCACGACTAAACAAACACTTTAGTTATATCTATATGAAAAGAAAGTTGGAACAAGCAGCCATGTTTGGACTTTCTGAAAATTCAACAATCCTCATGCAGATGTAAATTGAGTTAAATTCTTGCATGCTCATACACTAGCAGCAGATTATCTGCATGTTATATAAAAGCTTAAGTAACTCCCCATCTAAGTCCAAGATTGTGAGCATTCAGCACCTGAAACCTACTATCTAACTATATAAAAGATTAATTTATTCACTATAGTACTTACAATATCAGGGACTAATTTAGGATCTACATATGAAAAGTGAAAGATTTACCTATTATATCTGCAACCGTGCGACCATTGGAGAACCTACCATTAGGTAGTCCATTGCCCAAATCAATACCATACCAAGGTAAACTTGCCTGAGCAAGGCTTTTAGAAAGGTACTTGTTATTTCCAACATCTGAGAGGGAGTCTCCAAAAATGAACTGCACAACCTTGCATTGACACCCTTTAAGCTTAATTCCAAAAATGATACCAATTATAACAACTAGAGCCAGATGGAACTTCATGTTTGAGTATCAAGTGATAATCTCTTCAAGTAAAGTTAAACCTCTAGGCTCTAGCAGAAAGGTTCTAATAAGGCTTGAAACACTTTAGTTGGTTTTATATAATAATACTTATGAGCATTTGAAATGTGGAATGGTGAGATTATGGTTAGTTTGGTAGCATTGTTAACCGAGGGAAGTAGATCGTTTGATGAACCTACTATTACTGATTCAAACCTACTGCAACTACCCTTATAGTCTGTTACAGATTACAACTTTGTAACTTAGGAACACATGTGTAGCTGAAGTCATCTTTTTATTTACCTTTGGGTTGATCAAATAATGATTTCGTTAATGTTTCAACTTGATATCCATTGGCGTGGAACTCTCCCTGAATGCAGTTTAAGCATACCTCAGACTGATGAATTTCTGAAAAAGGTGATTCTTATTAGTCGAATTTTCAATGAACACATAGGATATTATTCTAGTGAATTGTTGTGGTAAGTACACCTAACTCTGCCATCGCTTGCTGAAATTGCTTTTCACTTCGATAATCATAAACAATTTTTTTTTTTAACAATTTGTTTCCACCCTATTTTTCATCTTTTCTGTCACATTTTATGTCAAATTTCTCATTTTTTTCTCTTTCTCTCTTGAACCATTCCAAAACGGTGAAGGTTTAGTAATATTATTCACTGTCCCTAAAATATAGAATATTACTTTTTATCTGTTAGAATTGTAAAAAATATTTTTATTTCACCATTGTTTCGAAAATTAAAGATAACATTAATTTTGTTTTTATTAATTATACTCTTATTTTTATCAAATAATAATAATTATTATATATAGATATACCAAAAATAACATTAATGTATCTGATTTGTGTTTAAATTTTGTAGAATGTTAAAATTATGGACACTAATTCACAATTATTGATTTTTGAAATTGATACAAAATAGTGATAGTTAAATTCATATAGAATAATATCAACTAAACCAACTTAAAATAGATTGATTAAGTTGATATAAAACCACAACTTAGTTTTAAGTTAAATTTTAATCACAGTGTTTCCAAATCCATGATAATCAGATTATTTTCTAATATTTAAGATAGAGTTGGTTGAGTGGATGTTAAACTAATTTATCAAATCCTTTTAACCAACATTAATCTAATTTATTTTTATAATATATTCATTTAAATTTTATTATAGTAAAAGAAGACTTTAAAGAAGTTAAATTTTTTTTTAACAACGATTAAAGAATTATCATTATAGGACAATCATTATTAAAAATAAGACATTTTTAATGACAGTTAACACAATCATTATCAAATAGAAATCATACAATGACTATAGTACCTATTTTAAAAACTTAAATAAAAAAAATAGGTTCAAGAAATAAAATTATTAGTAAAATTACTTATATATTGAAATAATAACTGTGAGTGAAAGTGAAAGAAAAGAAAAAAAGGAATAAAATAATTTATATTATTCATCGTTATCTTTTAAAAAAACATTTATTTATATATAGAAAAAAAATAGAAACTATTTATTATAATAATAGAAATATTTTAATAATAACAAAAATTATTATTTATTATTTTAATAATAACAAAGAATAATAAAATAGAAGATGACAGGAACTCTGATAGATCTTGCAACTTATAAGAAATTTTTGTTTCTTTTGCAACTCATAGACCTAACCGTAAAAAAAATCTACAACATTAATGTTGAAAAAATCTTACATTAATTAAAAATGAGGTCGAATTATAATATATAAGTGAAATATAGATTTTACTTACTAAATTAATTAATTTTGAAAGTAAATTAGGTATTATAATATTTTTTATAAATCTGTTATATTATACATATATCATATATTTTCCTTAAAATAATCTATTCTATAAAAAAATATGGTATCATACTTAATGTAAGAGAAAAGAGAAAAGTGTTAAAAAAATTTATTAATAAAAAATAAAGTAAAATATAATATATAAATGATAATATATAAATAAAATATAAATTTTAATTATTTAATTTTTTTTAAGAGTGAATTAACTATTATAATTAGTTTCTTTTAAATAATGGTAAATGAGTAAAAGATATAGAATATAATATGATTTTAAGGAACTAGCTAGCTAAGTGGCAACAATAGTTACTTTAAAAGCATCCTCATCAACTCGATCTTCACCAAATTAACTTTTTCTTTCTCAAAGACAGGTTCTATCTAATTGGAAGGAGTAAAAGCAGAGTCATTTGGATGAAATTGGCTGGAACTTTGAATATAGCTTCTATCATATTGGACTCCATTCTATCCTCATTTAAATAATTCAAACAATTACAACTACTGTCATTACATTAAATTCTCCTACATTCTTTTCCTTTCTATCCCAAAAATAAGCCTCTACACTTCTCTATCACCACTTTCCATACTAAGTTGAAGCTAAAGTGAATGCAATCTGGAGCTTTTTCATTCTTCTATTTAAGATATTACATTAATGGTTTTCAAAACCATAGTAGAAAAGACTCAAGTAGAAGAATCTACTTCAATATGTATACACAAAAGATAATTATATATATAGAAAAAAAAAAGTAGAAGAATCTACTTACATAAGAATAAGAATTAGAGATTTTTTTTAATTTTTACTATTTATTATCTCTCATTCTAATTTATTTAGACTATTATTCCTTTTTTATATAAGAATGATTCACTTATTTTAATAAGAGTTAGATATTTATTTTTAATTCTTTTTATTCATTTTTTTAATTTAAAGGATAGAATATATTATGATTTTAATTATTAAATTATAAAAATAGATAGTATGTCTATTTAATTGATTCTTAAAATAAATAGATATCTTTATTTATTTATTTATTTATATATAAAAGGATCTATTTATAGCAAAAGTAAAAATAAAAAAATTACAAAGAAAAACCATAACTAATAGAATATGTTTACCCTTTGTGTTGTTCTCTACATATTAGCATAGAAGGGTAAATACTATACAAAATAAAAGTTTCTTTAAAAAGAAAAAAGATATTTTCATAAAGTGAAAGCCCAATAATTTAGAATATACAACTAAAATAAATTAAATTAATGCCATACTAATTCTTGAATAAATAAATGTTAAAGTTAAATCAAAATAATCTTATTAGTATCAACTTTGCCAAAGAAAAAGGTTTATGTATTTAAATTTTATTAATTTTTTTTATTTGGTGTTTATCAATTTTAACTTGTACTATTTACATTCTTATAATGTTGTGATAAAACTTTTAACCTCGTATTGGTAAGTTAAATATCTGAAAAAAAATCATAAATTTAAATTTGATTTTTATTAAAATATAAATATAAATTTAACTTAATTTTATAAAATTGGATTTTTATTTATTTATATATTATAATTTTTTTATATTTTAATTGATATGAAATTTTTAATATATATTTTAAATATAAAACTAAATATTTATAGATAATAAATAATAAATAAAATTCTACAAACTTCATTAAAATAAGCTATGATATCTTACAAAATTAGATATAAATTTAATTTAATTTTATAAAATTAATTTAAAATTTGTACTTATTCATATTTTATAATTTGATTATATTCTTTAACTAATATAAAACTTCTTCCATCTATTCTCTATATGCGTTTTGTGATGCAAATTAGAGATCTAACATTGATGAGAATAAGTCAATCTCTCCTCTTTGACTAATCCTAATAGTCTAGAAAACAAATTTTGATATCTAAATCTATTCTAAAGTAGAACATATACTATATGTGATATAACAACTATATGACAATCCTTATTAGGTTTATTAGTCATAGTTCATTAGATCTCTCACCCTATATGGGTATTCTCTATATTACTTAATTCAATGAATAAAAATACTTTATTAATCTCTTTTCTCTACTTTTTATTTACAATACCTTCAAAAAAATATTTCATTTTTTACTTTATTATTTATATAGAAATTTATCCAAATTTGTAGATATTGATGCGAAAATACTTTTAAATTTCTTCCACAGTGTTCCAAAATATAACTCAGTGATTTATTATAAAAGCGATTCATAAGGGAAAACATTAAGCATATGAACAAGTAAACATCATCATCATCAAGCTCACATCAATGCACTCGACATATATATAATACCAAAAGTTAAATAAGAAGTAACTCAAAGTACTTGAGATTGTGTTAAGAATATAACTTTAACATAATCTAAATTATGGAAAGAGAATAAAAAATCATCACATCGCAAGCAAGAGTCTTTCTGGAGATTTTATACTCTTTCAATCAATCCTAAAACAACATTTAAAAGTTTTAAATTATGGATATGATGGCAAAAGTAGAGACTTTATAACCTCAGTGGCCACAGTCACATCAGAACTCAATTGTAAATGCTTTCAAAAACTGTTATAACAGCTGCATTGCAGCAATTTAAGAAAAGAAAACTCTACGTTTCTTTAAGAACACTGCACAAGTTTATTCCTTGTGTTCAAAATATGCCCCAAAGTAGATTGTATAATCAATCAGAGAGGATGCTCTATCAAGTTATAGATCTATAACGATAAAATTATTAATTTTTCTGCTTAAATCACCTTACACCAGATCTCTTTTAATGGAGAAAAAAGTTTGAATGATGAACTTCAGCTAAAAACACTTGTTATATATATAAACATAATAGTTATGGCTGTACTCGAAGCTCATAATATAATAACATAGCAAAATGCTCAGAAATGAATATTGGCTCAAATGAAAAGGAAAGGAAAATAAATACCATGAATAGTCACAGCATACATATATAATGCATATATAATCTTGAACCCCAAATAGCATTGTACTTATAATAGAATAAGGATCAAAAGATAAAGTTGATATCTAGTTTATATATTGCTTCTTGATAATTTTATTCACCCCTTTTGTCAATACTTGTTGGATAGGCCAGTAAGGGAAGATTGGGGTTCCATGAACCTCATGCCCATGAGTTTCCTTTTCTTGTAGTTAGCCTTGAAACAAGCTTGTCTAAGCCTTCTGGTTTTATCTTCAAGTTCCAGATCTGGCCTTTCCTCCACCATGCTCTTTTCTTTCTCCAACATCTCAATGGCAGCCCTTATCTTTTCATCATTTTCATGCCCCTCAGCCTCTCCTTGCTCCTGCACCACCCACCCAATTCACTAATAATAATGAACTTCAACTTTACAATCAAGAATTATAAATCATCTTCTCACTATCACACAATCATAACTCCAAAAATAGGTATACTTTTGAGCATAAAATTAGGGTTTTTAGAGTTTTTACCAACCTAACATGACTACAACTATGGTTACTTTGTCACATTTATCTGTAATTTCTAGTTCAAAATATCTACTGGAATCGCAGTTTAAAACCTTGCACTCAGTGTATATATATTGGCAATTCAAACATTGAGAACTTACTTGCATATTCTTTATAAGGGTTTGGAGACTCATTAGCTTCCTATGTGGC
This sequence comes from Macrotyloma uniflorum, assembly GCA_016859785.1. Classification (NCBI taxonomy): domain Eukaryota; kingdom Viridiplantae; phylum Streptophyta; class Magnoliopsida; order Fabales; family Fabaceae; genus Macrotyloma; species Macrotyloma uniflorum. Next base: position 3,756,361 of record BDMB01000006.1, on the reverse strand, counting down.
CACCTTTGAATACCTAATTCCCTACACCTTTTCTTCAAGTGTGTCAGACCAACATTAAGCTCTTTTGCTGCCTGTGATATTGGCATGTAGAAGTATTGAGAAACGGTTTTCTTCGATAACATTCTTGCACTGTTACTAATTCTTTCTTCTCTGCGTTGTTTACCCTTCACTTCTTCTGTCATCTCATTCACACTTTCAGCATCATTGCATGACAGAAACCCAGGTTTATAGTCTGAAGCATCAATTTCGTTCCAGGCAGAAAACACGTTTTTAACATCACTAAAGTCATAGTCTGCAACAGCAATTTAGAAGATATACTAAATCAAAACAAGGACAAGAACAATGGATAGTGGTATAAAACTTGAAAGAAAAAAACTCATGTTTATACTTATAACCTTGAACGCTGAGTGGGGTTGGTTCCATGGGCAAAGTTTCATATAAAATGTCATGAGAATAATAACACTTCATGAAAGAGATAGCATCAAGATAACTATCTTGCAGAGGAAATTCATAGGGCCAAAGAAACCCATCATTAGCATTACCAGCCCTGGAGAAACTAAAGAGATTAACAAGTTAACTTTTTCTTACATGGAAACTGAAAAGTGTAGAGAAATTAAAAGGAAGCAGAGAAGGTTTTTAACCTGAAATAATCATATGAAGAAAATTGGTAGGTTGATGCAAATGGGTTTTCATCAAAATTAGAATTCCAAAACGTGAGTTGCTGATTCTCCATATCTATGTTGACACCATAGTACTGAGAAATGAGCAGAGAAATTTGTAATATATATTCAAAATAAGAATAAGAAAATTTTAAGATAATGATGATGATGAATCAATGAAACTAGTGTGGTAATTAATTCTAGGAGAATGTGCACGCCGAAGGATTTATTATTGTTTAACGTGCGCGCTACTATGAGTTACAAGATGAATTCAATTACCAAGATATACCTGGATATTAATTCTACATAATCATATTATTTATATTTTATTATATTATATTATATTATATATATTATGTTATATATAATTTTATATATATTTGTAAGTTTATAACTGTTCATACAAACATGATTTTTCTGTAGTCATTTGATCAGACTTAATTAAATTTAATATACTTAATTACATTAAATTATCATTTAATTTTATTAAAAAGTGAGTAAATTCTTTAAATTTACTTTTTATATTTTTTTTGTAAATTTCTAATTACGTAACTCTTCATATGATTTTTTTGTAGCCATTTGATCAGACTTAATTAAATTTAATATACTTAATTACATTAAATTAGCATTTAATTTTATTAAAAAGTGAGTAAATTCTTTAAATTCACTTTTTATACTTTCTATAAAATTATTAATAATTATTGAAACTATGAAGATAAGACAGTTATTTCTTTCTACATAAAATAAAGAAACTATAATTTATATTAAACCTTCAGTTCCTCTAATAATTAACTTACAATATTTCTGTCAAAAAATTTAACTTATAATATGTGATTTTTTATCTAATTTATATTACGTTAGTCTATTTTTAATGCATTCCAATGTACCTTTTTAAACAAAAAAAATTAAAATACGTTAATAATAATAATAATAATAAATCTTATTCATAACATTTTAATAAAAAATTATAGTTCTTTGCTGTATTTGCTAAATATAATAATAAGAAATCATAAAAAAGTTATTAAATATTTATACTTATTAAATATAATATATATATTTATTAATTACACAACTCTTCATATGAATTTTCAATCATTATTATTAAATAAAAAACGTCTAAAAATTTATATATTATTTTATTTATATTTACTAAACAATCAATTCATTATATTTCTTAAACAACGAATTATTATTTATTACACTCTAAAAATAATAATATAAATAAAATTTACTTCTTCTTCATAACTCTAGTTTTTTAATGTATTTATTAAATATAATAATAAAATGTTTAATAATTTGATTAAAGTATAATTTATACTTATTAACTGAATGACTTTTCATATGACTTTTAAATTACTATTAAAATTATTAAATAGTGCAAAATTGTAGGACTTGTTTTAATTATATATTTATTGAAAAATAAATTATTATTATTTTACATAGAGAAGAAATGAAATTACTTCCAAATTAACTGTATAAGATTTATTTATATTTTCTCTTAAAATTAATTTCTTATAATACATGAATAAATTATTATTTTTACCGAATTGTTATAACTAACTGTGTTCGCAATGCGGTTTGGTTCAGTTTTTCATTAAAATGTATCCGAAGCAAATATAAAAATTATTTACGGTTCAGTTTGAAATAAAAAAAAATTCGAATTAATCCAAACTAATTTTAGTGGTTTGTTTTTTATCGATTTTTGTAATTTTTTGTAATTTTTATTTTTTTTATTAAAATTGGAGGATGAAATGATGTGGTGAAGATGGATTTGAATAAAGATTAATGATGAGATAATGAAATCAGAGTAAGGAAGTTTCAAATAAGAAACCTTAAAATACGTTTAACAAAATGAAAGTTGTAACAGACAATAGTAGGTTTTCTTTGCAAAATAAAATTAAATATTATGAAAGTTGTAACAGACAATAGTAGGTTTTCTTTGCAAAATAAAATTAAATATTATTTAATAATTACGGTTTGGTTATCCAAATAGAACCGCGCGGTTCTGAAAAAAATAATTCAAAATATCCAAAAAATTTTTTATCGGTTCGGTTCTGAACACTCCTAGTTATAATAATGGTAGACCCATTTTTACTCCATATCAATGTCTTCTTGATAGAAAAATATATATAATTTTAAAATAAAAGAATAATAATTATTATTATAATAAAAATATTAATAACATAAATTAAAAATTACTTTTTTTTATAATATTTTATTAAAATTGTATAGTTACTAATAGATAATATAATAATTTACCGATTAAAATTTATTTTAGATCAAGTTCTTTTCTGTTTAAAGTTTTTTTTCTCTATTATTTATATAAACACCTTAAATTGAATATATATATATATATATATTTTGTTTTTAGTTTGAAAGATAAACCTCTATTAATTTAAATTTATAATAATATAATTAATTTATGAATCAAATATTTTAAATATAAGTAAAATATTACTAATTCAAGTTTTATGAAGTTAAGAAATTAAAATAAAAAGAAATTAGTTAAATTTAAATATTATTATAGTACTTTAATATAAATGATCTAATTTGTGAGAGAGTTGTGAGAGTAATATGATTATATTATTTGAATTTTATATAGGAATTGCTTATTTATTTGATAAATTTTAAATTGATTATAATATTGTGTTTAAAGGATGAGTATAATTTTGATTTGAAGTTAGAATTCAAAACTTTTTTTTTAGAACTTGAATATTTTTTTCAAAAGTTTTAAATATGATGTTTGGTTAGGAAATAGAGAATTTGTACAAATGGTATATATATATATATATATATATATATATATATATATATATATATATTATTTTTTTGTTTTTTTTTAAATACTCAAATTAAGAAATTTCTAAGTATGAGAACGTGGTTATATTCATGAATGTAATTTAATTTAAATATAAAGTTATAAGTTTTGAGTTCTTTATATTGTTGATGGTTGATTGTTTTGTTTTATATATGTTAAAATATTATATTTACATATTTTATAGATAGTGGAAAATGTTAAGAAATTGAACCAAATTTATATATAATTAAATAGAAATCATTTTAAATAAAATATCATTGAATTAAAATTATTAATACCAATTTAAATGTTTTGTAACAATTTTACAAATCTGTTCATAATTTTAACTGGACAACTACTTAATCATTAGATTATCCATTTAATTATCAAATAAAATTAATTATTGAAAAAATTTGAGAGATTTAATAGTTGGTCAATCATCTAGTTATTCACCAAACTGTATATTAAGCAAATTTAATTATTTGAAAAATTTAAAAAATTTGATCACTCTTAAATTTTCATAATAAATGTAATTAATAGATTATATATATATATATATATTAATATTATTATAATACGTATTTGGGTACTTGTAACACCGGATTGTTATAATTTCTTATATTTAATAAATATAATTATTAATTACAAACTTTAATAGTATTAATAAATATCATATTTATTAAATGTATTATATATTTTTTAATTACATAAATTTTCATATGAATCTTTAGTTATTATTAAATAAAAAAGTAACTATACAAAATTTTAGAACTTATTTAATCATATTTACTTAAAAATTTATTATATTTATTAAACAGTGAATTGTTATTTCACTCTATAAATAACACTATAGGTTTTTTCTTTGAACATTAATAAACAATAATAGTATATTTCTTTATTTATTCATTAAATTTAATAATAACAAACTTTAATCATTTTACTCAATATCATACTATTCAATATAACATATACTTATTTAATACATTAATTTCCATGTGAATTTTCAATTACTAGTAAATTAAAAGTAATTATTATAAAATTTTAGGATTCATTTTAATTATTAGTAATTTAATTTTAAATAAATAATATTTTTTAAATAATTATTTTTAGAAGAAAAATTATTCAAAAAGCATTTAGGATTTACTTCTTAAAATAAGGAGAAAAGTAATTATTTAAAATAATAGCATATTAGATAAATAGATTAAAAAAAAAGTAGATATCTGTTTAATTTATCAAAATGATTATTTAAAAAAAAACAAATTAATCTATATAATTTAACCATCAATCTTTGTGTTAGATATGATATTGCATGATAAAATTATGAATATACATAATAAAATGGAGAAATTTTGAGAGATTTCATAGAAAATAATTTAGTAATTTATTTTTCATATATTGATAGTGTAAAAAATATTTAGTAATTTTTTTTCCATATATATTGATAGTATAAATACACATGTAGAAAAAATTAACTAGAGTAATACTCTCTCTTAGTCATTATAATTTTTAAAAATTATAATATTATACCCTGAAATTTACATGTAAAATGGAAGAAAAGTCTAATTAGGATGTCTTCCATTATCTTTAAATGCTTTTATATTTTTAAAGAAAAAATATATCTCCTCATAAGTTAATTAATCATAATATAAGTATAAAGATAATTTTTTGTGAAAAAATATTCTTAATTTATTAGATATAATTTATTTATAAATAAAAAGTCTAAATTTAAATTTGCTTAATTTATTATGGATTTTGACATAATTTTCTCACAAATATTTTTTTTAATTATAATATCTAATGTGGTACAAATAATATAAATATTGAAGAAATCTCAACTAAATATCTATTTTTATACATCATTTTAAAAAATTAAATAAAAGTATTTTCATAAAAAAAATTCATTTTCTCTTAAAAAAATAATTGACTTATAATATACGAAAAAATTAAAACTTTTATCGAATTTCTATAACAATAGTTACTTCATTCAATGTGTTATTTATGAAAATATAGTTTTAAAATAAGATAATAAATAATAATAGTAATAATAATTTTTCCATATTCAAAATAAAAAAAATTATTGTATTTATTAAATATAATAATAACATTATAGTCTTAGATTGATACTACTTTTTTCATATTTTTATCCATTAAGATTTGAAATAATTCATAGTAATTTGTTTCACATATAATAATCCAGATAGAATAATCAATGAAATCTAAAAACTTTTCTACTTACAAGATTAAAACTAATAATTTTTTTTCTTATACATGAGTTATTTAAGTCTTTTGAAATATTTTTTTCATTTAATTTAATATTACTTTGTCTACTAATTGCCGATAAAAAAAACTTTATCTACTAATTTGGTTTAGGTCTTTATTTTTTTTTCTTTTAAACTGGAAAACAATCCAGAAAAAAAAAATAATAAAGAAAGAAGGTTTACAATTTCTTTCTTTTCAAATTCAATGACTTTCCTTTAGAATTTTTATTTCTATTAGAATACACAAAGTTGGTAAGAAAGGCAACGAGAAAATATATTATTGTTTCATAAATTACTTTACATACTGATTTGAAAATACTAATAATATAAAAGACAAATATATATAACTTCAAATATTGTTTTCAATTTTCTTTTTTGAGAATTTCAAATAGTTAAGACATGTTTAATATATTATTTCTTTAACTTCATATAATTTATATTATCATTAAAATCTATTTGTGTTTCAATTTTTATCTATTGGATCATTTCACGGATTTACTAATAATACTTTGTTTATTTTTTATAATTTTGTTAATCTTCTTCAATAATATTGTTATCTTTTTGTATTTTCTCTCATAAATTATTTTATTTCTGCAATAAAAAATTAATTAATAAAAATATAATAAGTAAAAAATAATTAATATAATTATAAACTTTATAATTGATAAATAAATAGAAATAATATTTTTCTAAAAAAACAACTATTAAAAATAATATTTTAATTAGGTGATAGAATAGCAAATTAGGGAAGGATGTAATTCATCCCCTTTCTTCTTCACAAATCCATCCTCTCTCTTTCTCAGTGCGAGTCTCTTGTGTTTTGTGATGGATAATTAAGACATGTGCACAATTTCAGCCTCGTCAATGAGGCCATAGCCCCATTTTATTGATAATCCACTACCTTTCCTCCAATATCCATTTCTCTGTTCTATGTTTCAATCGTTCCAATTACTTTAAAAAATAAGAACGACTTTAAGAGCACCGGCAGAAGATGCTCTTAGGTTCATGTGATTCAAAACATGCAAACTCGACTTTCACAAGCTTGATTCAACCCACGTTCAAGTCAAGAACTGGGTCATATTAAACTCAGCTGAAATTTTAAAATATACTTTTCCTTGTAAGTCAAACCAAACTAGACATTTACTTCTGTTTGGTTCGGATACATTTCCAGCCATAATCAATGAGTCATGGTATAGCAAGAGCTTCATAACTAATAATAACTGACATCAAAATCTGAATTATAAATTAGCAAGAAACATAAAATTACGCGGGCCAAGTATACAAAAAAAAAAAAAAAAAATTAGATATCAGAATAAAACGGACCAGCAGCAACTATTGTATTTAATGTCTCCACTTTCCTCCTCTCCCATGACCACCACGCCCACCTCCTCTTCCACCCCTCCCTCTGCCACCCTTTCCTCCATATCCATGATGCTTTCCTCCACCACCTAATGTCTTGTTCGCATCAGATTTCAAATGCATCTCTTCTGGCAAGGGAAGAATGTGATCCACGCACTTCCTGAAGCTAAAATCATCAGCAGAGTCATCCTCCCTGATGACGAAAAAGCACCTACTTTTGTAAGTAGGATGCTTGCGGACTTGGAAAGCACGAACCCCTCCACCAATCTTTCTGTCAGGCTCTGCATGGCCGTTCTTAAGCAATTCCAACAACATCAGATGTTCATACTGCCACACAACACAAGTCAATTTGGATTCACAGTAAGTAAATTCCGGTTGCAGCTATTGCAACATCAAGACAGAATAACAGGTTGCCGAAAAACAAGAACATACTAAAGTAGACTGCTGTCAAATCCCATTTAAACATTTTGCAATTAGCAATAAGTTTTGTCAAACAGTTCAATACCTCAACCGGAGTATGCCGATATGCAGTAAAAAAAAGTGTGTTAGAACACCTTGGTGGCACTGAAAAGTGATTAAAACACCCATGAATAAAAAAAAAACATGTTCTCTTGTCACAACAAGAAGGCACCATCGAAGGTATACATACACTTATATGAAATCATAATCATAGAAAATAAAATACCAATAATCCACATAAGAGAAGGGATTTATGCAATCATAATAAAGAAAAATCAAATATCAATAATTCCCACGTAAGATAAGGGGTTTATGAAATCATAATCATAAAAAATCAAGTACTAATAAATCCCACGAGATAAGGGGGGTTATGAAATCATAATCACAGAAATTCAAATGTCAATGATTCCCACATGAGATAAAGGGCTTATGAAATCACAACATAGAAATCAAATATCAACAATCGACATTAGTAACTAGAAACTATAAAAAAAAAAGTAGGTTATGAAAGGGGAATCAGAAACTCAATTAGCCACATTCTTGGCACTCAAAGGACACAAATGCACCTTAGTAACAGCCATAAAATAAATCCAAAAAAGACGGAAGAAAAAAGCGGGGGTTATTAAACACACCTTGTTAACATTGAGATATTGAGGCCAGGTATGAAGAATATTGTAGAAGTAATGAAACATCTCCGTGGAAGAACTGAAGCTCTTGTATCCCAACTCCACGGGACCACTTGCGTCCTTCTCTTCTTCTTTTTCTTCAGTTACTGCTTCAGCTTTTTCCTCTTCCTCTGCTTCCTTTCCTTTTTCTCCCTGATCATCGCGGTTCTCCAACCGTTGTTCCTCTACGGACTTTTCTTCGTCCACCTTCTGCTTCTTCGAAACGTCGTCGTCCAGGGGCTCCTCGTCCTCCCTGGCACGCTTCAGGTTAGACTCGCCGCCGTTGTCTCCGGCCTCGACGTTCTCAACGTCCATGTCAACCGCGGCGGCGTTGTTGGGATCGGCTACTTCGGATGCAACCCCTTCTGCCATGACGGAGGGTTTTGGGTGAAAATTCTAAAACCCTAGATTGTGATAGGGAACGGTTAGTTACTAGTGATAAGAGAGAGGAAAATGAACGAAGGTTATGGACTCTGTATTTATATTGGTCTCAGAGTTTGGAGGTTAATAGGGTGAGTGGAAAGGTGACCTGGCCCCTCCTAATAGAGAGTGCTGGTCGTGCTTGTTTCAATTCCCTCCCACTTTACACAAATTTTCAAAACTAATTTTAAAATTAGGTTTTCTGTATTTTAAAGTTGATTTGAATTTGATTTTTAATTGAGTAAATTATTATTTTAACCTTTAAAAGATTATGAACTGTGACTTAAGCTAGTATCTTGATTATATCATTTTATAGGATTGAGAGAGTTTTTTTTTACTCATAATAACAATATAATAGTTATAAAAGTAATATTTTTTAAAATTAAAAATATAAAAAATGAAATAATTTATTAGTTATATTAATTTTTAGAAAAAAAGTAATTATAATTACTTTCATTTTATATAATTTTAAAATAGAAAATTTTCTTTTTTAGTAAAACGACATTCGTTTTTAAATAGATATTCATTTTTTTATATTTTTAATAAAAAAATATTTACTCCCTTATATTTTAATAAAATGATACTCACTTTTTTTTTATTTTATTTAAAAATATTATATTAACTAGAATTTAAATAAAAATTAAAATTTTAAATATAAAAAAAATTATAAATAAAATATTGAATGGTTTAAAATTGTCTTTAAGAATATTTTTTCGTAAATAGAATCAAACTGAATATTTTAATGATGATAAGATCCAAAAAAATATCTTTTTGAAAGATAAAAACTATGATTAAAAAAGTGGTGAATAAGATTACAAGGTAAAAGATATTTAGTATTTAAAGAAAATTTTGAGAAAGTATATGATTATGTATGATTTATATATATATATATATATATATAAAAGAAAGTTAAGATTTAATGAATGGATGAATTGGACTATAATATGTATATGTTGAATCTCTATATCTATTATGGAAAATGGAAGCATTAGAATTGAATTTAGTATATAAAGAAGAATTAGACAAGGAAATCCTTAGTATCTTTCTTATCTACAATTGTAATCAAATTATATTCAGTAATATTTATGAATTTTTTAATAATATTTTGTCTAAAACAATAAAAAATATAGATAATTAAATGAAAAATTAAACAGTATTACAATTAAAAAAAAAGTCAAAGTTGGGTAAAAAATTTGAAAATCAAAATTACAGTTATACTAAAAAATTTAAAGAAATTATATGAGATTTTTTATTAATTAATTTATCTATAAAGTAATTTTAATTTATATATAAATTAAGTTTAATTTTTAAAAAATTATGTTTAAAGTATTTATAGAAAAAAATTTCAAACGTGATCATAACTTTTAAGATAAGTTTATTTATTTCTTTGGTAAAATTATATGATTTTAGTATATCATAATCTAATCTGTTAATTGGAAAAACATTAAAAATTATAATTTAATTGTGGACTAAAATGGCACTACATTAAAACCCAAATTAAGACCGTTAAAGTAAGTTTGGTATAACTGAAAAACTCAATTTAAATAGGAGTACTAAAATTGGACATTTACAACGTAAGAAGCTAAAAAAGTATAATGAAGTAAAAAAATAATTAATAAATAAATACATTTCTTCATCGTCTCCTTCGTTTGCTCATTCTCAGTCTCTCACTCTTACCCTCTCTATCTCCACCGCTTCGCCACTACACTTTTCTCACTTCCATTCATTTTCAGGTAATTTATTCATTTTTTTGGTTGATAACGAAGAAAATTCCCAAATTTTCCATCAATCTCATTCTGAATTTTCCGATTTCCTGCCCCATTACTGTTTCTGTTCGTTCTGATTTAGTTCTAGTCTTTTCTGTGTGGAGTATAATGTCAATTAATTATTCAATGACCTTCCATTTCCCCTAATCTGAAATAAAAAGTCACAGAGTGTATGCAATGGGTTCTTTTGTTTCAGGAACAATGGAGGAGCACGTGGTTTTATCTGTTGTTGACCCTCTTCTTATAGTACCTGCAACTTTGCCACCCCAGCATGGTGGTGATGGCCGAGGTTCACTCATTGAGGGTGCTACTCAAGTCAATGATGTTGGGGAATGTATTACACTGGAAGAACATGAACAAGAACAAGAAAAAGAAAAAGAAAAAGACCTTACCCAGATGGTGGAGTGTCGCATTTGCCAGGAAGATGATACCCTTCAAAATTTGGACGTACCCTGTGCTTGCAGTGGAACCTTGAAGGTATTTTTATACTAAACTTTCCTGTGTGCGAATGAGAACAGTAAGCAATGAAATTGAGGTTTTTTTGGATTATTGCTTTCTGTGTACATTCTTAGTAAGTAATGAGGACAGTAGAGTGTTGCTTTCTATGAGAGGATGAGTTATGCTAGATAGCAGTGAACTTCTTTGGGATAAAAGTACTAGCATGATGTTTTCAATAAATGGCTTCCTCTTTCTTGAATCAATGCTTCAGATTTCAGAGGGTTGGCTGTTTCCAGCAGTTAATTGTTTGTACAAGTAATTTGGACTGCATGTTGATGTGCCTTCCAATGAGAAAGTGTGAATTGCGATAGATATATTCTTTTCTCATAACTAATAACAGTTGTTGAATAGAATATTTTGAATTTATATTCGTTGATCACTTGACTATTGCTTTACCTCCCGTTCCCTCTCATCATTCTAAACTCTGCCAAATTTGACAATTGCATTAATATACTTTTTTTCTATGCACCAGTTTGCTCATAGGAGATGTGTTCAACTATGGTGCGACGAGAAGGGTGATACAATTTGTGAGATCTGCCATCAGGTGACTCGTTGAACTCTTAGCATTAGGATAGTATAACTAGTGCTAAGAAGCATATTTATTGTAATTGACATGTATTAGTTTTAATTGAATTTTAGGCATTGTATGTTTTAAGGAGTTTTGTGCTGATTTTCTTGTGGCTGTGCGTGAAGTAGGGGCTTGTTGGATACACCCAGCATATTGATAATTTGCTTGTGGATTATATAATGCTTACGTTTGCTAGTGATCTCTGATTTGAGACACTATGGAAAACCCTCATAGACATGACATTAATGATTAATAAGAATACGTATTTGCAACTTTTAATTCGGCCCTGTTGATGATTGGTTTTGGGAATCAGTGCCTGCCAAACATTGAGGCTTGTACAAAGCAAAGTTACCAGACTATTTTCTTTTCTTGCTAGATGTTTGGTGTGCAGTTGCCAAGATCATGTGCACAACAAATTTAAGACTTAGGACCTAACTCAACCCACAAAATCAGCCTGTAAAGTAAGATTGGTCCAAGTGAACTACTTAGGTTATATGTCTATGTGATCTGCCCACGCCCAACACAAGGAATGTATTGGAAATTGCAATGGAAGCAGACCAAAGAGGCTGTGTTAAGGCAGATTGGAGTGGTCACAATTACGAGGGGTTTCCAACAAAATTCATTTTATGGGGAATCTCAATATAGGAAAACGAGCATGCCCTGAAAGATTAGAGAGAAAAAAAGAAAAAGAAAAAATCAAAACCGGAAACAACAGATGGCTGTAAGTAATAGGACCAAAGAGAGATGAATGGGTTTTATGTACCAAAGGTTGATAAGATCGAAAACAACTACAAAGTCATAGGGCCAAAAATTGCATTTATTAGTTGCTCAGATTAAGTTAATAGTTTTTCACAGAAAAGTTTACTTGACATACAGCTATTCAAACCTGGCTATTCAGCAATATCAACTGTCTACCATCCTGGAGATACTTCAATTGATATCAGGTAATTCCACCTTTTGACTGTTGACTTGAGGTTATTCTTTTTAATATACACTAGAATCTTTATACATACATATGTAGATATGGTGGCAATTTCGCCTTGGTTATTTGTTTTCCTTCTAGACTTCATTATATTGAGTGAGACTAAACTCAAGAGATCTCTGATGGAAAGAGTGGAGAGAATTTGTTGGTTTAAGCTATTTATTGGTATTCTTCTCTATTATCCATTTCCTTTTTATGTAGTTTATATTCTTGCAATATTTTGAATACCTCTTGTCCAAGCTAACCTATCATTAACTGCTCTATGTACTGCACATCTATGATAGTACCGTACTATGTCTTCCCTATATCAGGACAGCTACTGGTTCTATGACTTAACATTTGCTTCTGCATATTGGGCAGTGATGACTGGGCAACCTCTAGCTCTTTGCACCATTCTCGACTTTTGGCTATTGCAGCTGTAGAGCACCAAGTTCCGGAAACTCATGAAGATTATGTCTATGCTGCTGGCCCTGGTGGAACTACTTTGTGGCAGTCTGTTGGTCTAATTGTAAGAGTTTTTAATTAGCTCATGAAGTTCAATAGTATGGTTTTCAGATTTTATATTAGCCATGAGATTCTTGAATTTTTTGTTTTCTATTATTTGGTTTGTGACTCAACTTACCTGGTTTTCATTACGGAATAAATGATGCACCTCGTAATGATCTCTCCCTTAACAATTGTCCTACTAGGAGTTGAAGTCATAACTTCAATTCTAATACTAATTATTGGATCAAGGCTTTACTATAACTTATAGTGAGAGGGTAGTCTTTCTACTTAAGAGTATAGTTAAGAGTGTAGCAGCTTAAATATCACGATTCGATTGTGATTTAGTTCATCTAATTTTTACTACAGGACAATTGATGTACCCACAACCAAACCATTCTAATTTGATAAAATTATTAAATAATAATATAATTATATTTAATTTATTCAATAATTTTAATAATTGAATATGTATTTTTAAAATATTTAATTATTTAAATATTAAATAATATAGTCTATTTAAAAAAAATTAACAAAATAAATATTTTAAAAAACTTGTGACCCTTGGGTTGGGTCTAAAAAAGAAATATAGAAACGCACCCCAACCCAACTTGAAAATGTTTTATTAGGTTGGATGAAGAGTTTAGTCAAACCTAGCTCAACTCAACCTGTGCATACCCTTAATTTTTTATTTTTGCTTTTCTGGGGTATAGTGAGTGCTATTAGGTATGCTGTTAATTCTTATATGGAAAGAGATCCCTGTATTTGTAAAATCTTATATGTTAAAATAGTTTCCCTGCTTCATTTCCATAATTTCTGTGCTTGAGTCTTCGTAAAATTTGCAGTTAATGGCTCTTTTACTTCTGTGGCATCTTGCTCCCTTCTTCAATGCTGATGTGGAGAAAGTTTTAACATATTTTTATGTAAGTTGTAATCTAAATGATTAATCGTGCTGCATGTTATATAGCTGATTGATTGATTTCATAATACTTGATGTTTTCCAGTTTTTCTTTCTTCGAGCGGCTGCTGTTGTCCTTCCTTGCTATCTTTTGGCCTGGATTATTTGCATAATACAGCATCAAAGGCAAAGACAAGTTACTACCCATTGCTTATTCTATTATTGAAATATTTGTATTATTTTCCTTTACTTCTTCCATTTTTCATATTTTGATTAATCATATGATGCCATTTGGTAGGCCATTTAAGATTGTAAGATTAAGTGAGGGTATCAATATGAATGCCAACAAAATATGGTGCACATGGCATGGCTCTCTTATCACTGGTGAAAAACAATGTGAATACTGAGCTACTTACCTGTCTATAGTCTACTAAAAACCTGAAAAGTTGATAGTGATTGCAGACTAAGTTTTAATGATGGGAAATGTTTTTTGTCTGGGTTCGCTTCTAAACATGTACTTATTCTAGGACATCTTTGCTTTGTGCTTTTTATTTTTCTTTTATGAACTAACAGGATCATATATTTATTTTGGATCAGCAAGCACCTGAAGAACTTGCATTTATGCTACAAGCAGAGGAATAACAAGGTTAGCAGTTTGCAATATCACCAGGATCTGTTTTTCACTGATTAATTCCCATAAGTATTGTGGAATGTCATCCCTAATACAAGGACCTTAGAAATTGTAGTTGGATTATCAGTGCAGCAGAATAAGATCTGAAGGCTCTGTGTCTGGTTCTCCATTTGTATCTTTCTCGGGTTATAATACCCTCTCACTCTCTCTTCTGTAAATAGATATATTAGACATTATCTCATCAGCCCAAATACAGGTTATGCAACTGCTAATTGGGAAATTGATGTTGACCGCTGGTGTTCTTCACCTATGAAAACATTTGTATACAAATTTACATTTTATTGATGTCCTTGATATATTTTGGAAATAGAATAAATTCACCAAACATGTTTCAAAACTTATTTTGGCCTTTTACTATTATTTTCTAGTATTAGCAAAGAAGGGTAGTTTATGTGAAACTGCCTAATTTACAATAAACCGTCATTCCAATTCAAGACTTGTATGCCATTTCATCGACTAACTTGTATGAAATCCTGGGAATAGCAGAGCTGAAAAGTGAAATTAATAACAGATTTTTATCTTCGAACAGATGATTTGAATATGCTGCTCAAGCATGCACTCAACAGCCGAGAGTGACATGCCTGATGGCACAGTTTCAAATTGCGGTTGCTGTTTCATGCAATTATTGACATTGTGTCAAATTGCTGTTGATGGGGCTGTAATTATAGTTGTGGTTAAAAAAACCTTTATGTTTGTGGCCGTAATTGTGGTGATTAAAAAAACCTTTATGTTGTGGCCGTAATTGTGGTGGTATACCTACAATTTAAGCCATAAACCATGTCTGATGGTTCAACATTGAATCAACAACACGGAGCATAAGTTATGTATTTTCGGAGTTCCAAGTGTGTCTCATCAAGGCAGTTGCTAATTTTGTTCAGCTTTCTTCTTCAGTTAGTTTTTCACAATTCATGATTGATATCGTTTTGTTATTCATCAAGTGGCAATTTATGTTGGGATGCATTGCCTCTATTTTGAAATTACTTGTTTCCTTGGTCCGCAGATTTCCACTTGTAGTCTATTGGCTGGTAAATTCAATCAACTTCCGGAATAGGCTAAGCCCACGTTGGATAAACTTCTAAAAAAATATTTCCACGAGAAAAAAACTAAAAGATAAAAGATGAAACTTTAAAATTAATTTATCTAACTCAATATTTTTAGAACTTTTAATTTAACATTTCAAAAAGTTGAGGGGCATATAATAGCTTTTTGAAAAAATTATAAAAATTGGTTCGAAGTCCAGTATTTTTCTAAGTTTTGTGTTGCAGTCCTTCCATAAATGATTATGATGTGTAATATCAAGCATTTTTCTGCAGATACTTTTTCTGTTTTTGGGTTTTCAGGACCAGTCATTCTAACAGTTGAAAACAATGAAAACCGTTTCAATAGTAACTGGTTATACCATTACTCTGATATTTTTTGTACCAATTTGACCTTGTTCTCTGTGTGTGTCTCTTATTTATTCTCAGTTGGTGAAACTGGTCCAAACGGGTGTGAGGAGGGTAGAATAAAGTGCAGACACAGCCCACTTAGAGATATTTTTTTCTAGATCAAGTAATCTTCAAAAGTTATGGCTATTGGTGTTCTTCCATCCTTTTTTCAGGGTGAATGGGAATAAATTATATTTGTAATCAATCGCTAAATTACACATAATAAAACTCGATTATATATCATGTAAAAATTGATAAAAATCATGGTAGTTTGGAATTATATAATGCTTTCTCATGGGGAGGGGTTGTAAAGAGATTATCATATGCTGTTTTAAGCTATCAATTCCTATGTGATAAGCTAGAATCATTTGGTTCAAACTACTTATGGTTCAGTAATTATATTACCATTGATGAATCTTAAAAGCTGTATTCGCTGGGGAAGGATTGTTTTTGAAAGCAACAGTTCACTTATTTCTTTTGCTTTTTTTCCTTAAGAAAACGGTCAGATATTTCTTTTACTTTAATACAGCTCTAAAGTGGTCAGAAAGAATATCTTACTCGTTGGCTATGTTCTTCAATTCACCTCCCTTATTTTCTTTTCTCTTTCACGGTTATTACTTGATTAAACATATGCAGTAACTTATTTTCTAAAACCACATAAATTTATAAATTAGAAAAAGAGTGTGAGAGATAGAGAATAAGAGAGTTAAGTGTGGTCGTCCTGGATAAGCGAGAAAAATAAAGAGGAACATAAAGACTGGATTTAGAAGCTAAAAAATGTGTTCTTTTAAAACTTTGAATGTTCTTAAAGTACATAAATAAGAATGCATTCATTCTCAATTTTTTCTAAATGTTTTTTAAAGGGTGAACATACCCTTATGAAATACTTGTTAATATTTCCTTAGATAAGTGTAAAAATTAAAAATTTGAAAGAAAAATGTGCAGAAATCAATGGTGGTTGTGCTCTAGATATGTGATCATGTAGTTGAATCAATTTTTGTACCATTTGTACATTTCTGTACTTGTATGTTTTAGAGATCACTTCACTTGGGTTGAAGTGTTTTGAATCTTGGCAGTACAAACAGATGGAAGAAAAGCATAAAGGGAATCCATTAAGAACTATAAACCAAGACTATGATTTTTATTGCATGGAGGGAAGAGCTTGGAATTCTAAAGACTCAAATAGCTTAAAGAAAGTGCTTGGAACATGAAAGCCTGTTATTGGTTGGTTCGTTTTTTCCTCAGTGGCAGCTATTCCCTACCTTCTTCCAAATTTCTCTACTTTTAATGGCTTTCTCGTGTCTGTTGCATTAGCATGGTAAGGGTATCTTTTACAAATTTCTTACTAATAATATTTAGGAGAAAAGAAAAATGAAGTTAGCTTATTCATAAATTAAAAAAAAATTAAAGAAGTTATCAGAGAATTTTTACAAATTAAAGTTTTAATTTATAAATCTTTTTTCAAGAATCCGGTACAAACTTATCCAAACACACTCTAGGTAATCGACTTGACACTTTTCATTAGGGTTCTTTTATTTGTTTTATTGATTTTGTAAAATTAATTTTGAAGAGAAAATATTTATGTTTTAATTTTTTTTATTCTGAGAGTATTTTAGTAGTAAAACTTATATAAATTTTTGGTTTGATAAATTAAATAATTTTATTAAAAATAATTTTTTGACATGAAATTAAATATATTATCTAAAAATATGTGATAATTCATGTTTTACTATTTATTTAAAACAGATGAGGAAAGTGGCTGATTATATTATAAATATTATTATTATTATTATAAATAAATAATTAAAATAATAATATTAACATTATTAAATAAATAAAAAATTATCCATTTTTCATTTACTTTTTCTCTTTTCATCTAATCTAAACTTCTTCTTTTTTTTTTCTTTTTTTTTCTTTTTTTTTCTTTTTTTCACACTCACATTTTCTATCATCTATCCAAACAAAATATTGAGTTTATATGACTTTTTATAAAACCAAACATGAACTATACCAAGTGTGTCTTAGAACATATGTTAATATGCATGATTTTAATAAAATGTGATTAAACTACTTATATAAATTAATCTTAATAATGAATGAATTTGGCATTAGAACGTGTGTTAATATGTATGTGGAAATGATTTTTTTTCCATGAGCCAAAAGCACCTTCAGAACATCTCATTAGAGTTGTTATTTTCTTAAAATTAAAACTAGAATTTACAACCCTTATGTAAGAGGAGTTGATTATGCAAGTAACAATTTTTAAGAATTGTGTGACAATTATAAGATCCATTTTAAGATTTTAATAATTGCCCTGTTGAAGAGAAAACTTGTGCAAATTCTTAAATCTAACGTAGTATTATAGGACTTACTAAAAAAGAGTTAAACAACTCTTTTGTGATTGCACCATTAGATGCTCTGAGCAGTGAAAGAAAAATGGTTTCTTTCAGAGGGGGTTTGTTTTGGATCAAGATCACTTTTATGTTTCCATTCTCTCTTCATTGAGGGTATAATTTAGTAGGTTGGTTTTTTCATGAAACATCTCAGAAAAAAGAAAGGGTTTTCCAAATAAAATAAACTCAGAAGGCTGCTAATTCATTAAGCAACATGCAGAGAATGATTCCTCTCATTGGCATATATGTATTGAGGATATGGTACAAGAACATGTCAGCAAGGGAAGATGACGTGGCAGATTAATAAAGTGTTTGAAGACACAGCTTCGGTCTTTGTTTGGTGAAAAAGAGCAAGACAAATGATAGGGACTTAGGGAAACTGAATGGAAAGATACTTGGCTTCCCAAGGATTTTGTTCCAATTAACTTTTATTCAAACCTGTCACTGTCAGTCTTCTAAATCAGCCTTATATATTGCTTCCATAGCATTTGCTTATGATTGGGGTGAATCTTAAACTTCCCTACATGTTCTAGGCTTCTTATGCTTTTTGCTTTTAAACTTCCAAATCCCATAGAAGATAAACTCCAGCATTATTCTTGTTGCAGCTATGAGCAGCAAGAAATCGGAGACATAGACACACAGTTTCAAACCTACCACCTTCTCTTCTTTGCTTCTAACTGAGAAGGCCTTTGTTCCTCCAAATTTCCCATCTCAAAAGATATGAGTTTCTTGTCTTTCAGAGGGTTCTTTGTTTTAGTCTGTGTTGGGATTTTAGCTTCTCAACCATGCATGGTTTCTGGCCTCAGAAGCAAAGATCTTGCTCTGAGATGGGATCACAGGCAATCACCACTTGCTCAAATAGCTCGTGTCCTAAAGGCTGTTGCAATGGAGGACTTGCAATCACAGTTGGATTTGGCACCTGCACCTTCAGTGACATTTGATCCTAATCAATCAAACAAAAGGACAGTTCGAAAAGGGTCTGATCCAATTCACAATAGATGTTAACAACTCAGCATGCTGTGGCTTTTTCCTTTTTACTTGGCTGAGGATGACAAGTGAGTTCCCTAATGCCAAGATTGTTCTTTGCTTCGTTAACAGCTTCTTAATGAGGTTGGTCGGCTTTCAATGCTCTTTTTCCTCCCCATTTGTTTTTAGTTTTATTGAGTCTATCTGTCAGGTGAAGAATTGCTGCTGAAAACATCTTGTAAAGAAATCATAGGTATTGAAGAATAGCTAGATAGTTTCATGATATTGTTAGCTATCAAATACAGAATATAGTGGATCTCTCTCTCTCTCTTTCTCTGTCTATTTATCTATATGACTTCTCAGGAACCGATATGTTGAGCTTTTTTCCTGCATAATTCAATTACTAATAACTGCTTATAGACATATAATCATCATATTATTTATGTGCATTTCACTCAGTTATTTCATCTTAATCCATGCTTTCATTTAGCAGAATTAAGATGCAGTTCCCATGTGAAAGGCGTAGTGTCTTTAGATTTTTGCTCTATTGTACCCTGGAGTCTTGCTTCTTTGAACATCAATAGTAATTAAGCACCAATTGCCATAATGCAAAATTGTGATGTCATTACTAGTACTCTAATATAGGTTCTGGAGGGAAAACTAAGTACCGAAAATTTGTGAATCATAATAAAAAAAACTTACTCAACTAATAAAAATTCACCTTATAAATGGCTTTTGAAATAATCATTACAAAAATTAACAACTCTCAGTTATGAAATTTTATGATAATATATGAAACATACACTTTCAATATATTCCAATTAAATTTATTTTTTAAGTACTTCTTTTTCTAAGATTCACGTTCCAAGAGGACAAATAATGAGGCATGCTTCGACATTAAAATAAAAAATATATTTTCCATCAATAAGATGAGTGATTCATCAAAAAGAAAAAAACATGAAAAAGAAACCAATGAAGAGAATGGGAGCTTGCTACTAGCAAACAAATGAGAGAAGGTTTGTCTCTTCCACTGGCATGCTGAACTTGACTGAGACCAAGGTCAACAGATTCTAACGAGACAATCACAGAATTTCAGTTAGTCTTAACACGAAGCTGAGATCTCTGGTATCTGTTCTTTCTGTGCACGTTGAACCTTATTGAAGGTGTCTTTCTTGCAACTTGCTGCCAAATCATATTCACTGCATCCCCAGGTTGGGATGGATACTGATACTCAAAGTGGGGTGTAATTTCCTTCAATCTTTCCCACATCTTGTTCCACTCGTCCCGTTTGATTGAACGAAGCAGATTCAGCAGGTAGCCTTTCTTCACGGCGTCAGAGGCACGCACAAATACAGAAAAGTGTGAGTAGTCCAAGACATCTTCAAAGGGTAGCTCAATTTCATCACTAATGATCACAGGCACACAGTGGCTTACTATGGCATCAAAGAGGCGATTTGAGGACGGGGTATCACCAGCAATGTTGAGGCAGAATTTTGACAAAGCCATGCCCTGGCTTGCCTGATTGATCCCATTTCCTACTATGCTCCCAAATGTGAAATGCACGTCTTTCTCTTCTTTGAGGAGGTAGTACAGTTCCTGGCGAATGGCTCCTCCCTAGAGTTTCAACATGATAACTTAACTAATTAAAATGAAGAAATACTCATCTTGCAAATCTAAAATTAATAAAATAAATCTGGTAAGGGAAGTAGTATTGATTGAAAGTGGAAATTACATCACTGTAACAATTCTCATAAAGCAGTCTTAGCAGGACGCGTTTCAGTTTTAGTATTCCAATGAATTGATCTTAAATCACTTGCCCAATATTTGTTAATAGATGTTGAAAGAAAAAAATTCAATAAATTTAGAAATCAACCACCAAAGTCCTTTCTTACATTTCGAAGCATGAAAATGTAATATTCTATTGTACCACCTGAGAAATGAAGGCTTATATTATGTATACAAGCTACAATGAACCCACCTGAGCTGATTAAACTTGTAGATGATATATATTCAACTAATGCATTACAGCCAGCTCAGTGACACTGCTATTTATATCTTTATTTACCTTCTGAAATTCAATAAAAATATGATCTACTATTGACATCTTGAGGTGCGTTAGTGCCCAAGAACAAGATGTTGAAGTTTTTTTAATTAATAATTTAATACAAAGGATGAGAAGGACATGAAGCTTGTTGCTAAAGGTGACAATAGAATACTTGTCATGTGTCAGTTCTCTATGCTCATATAATTTTTGTTCAAAGAAGGTGCCAGGGAATATGCAATTACCTGGGATCAAATCTCACCTTCAAAAAGCCCCACGCCACAAGGTGTAGTGTGTTCGTTAGATGACATGGGTGAGTTATCTACTGGCTTAAATAGGTAAAGGTTCCTGAGATCTATTATCTAACCCATAAATATGTTACAACCAAGAAGGAGTTCTCAATTCTGACATCCACCCCATTAGCAAGTAGAAGAAGCTAATGCACCTTGACATAATGCCAATATACAATAAAATGGAATACAGGCCTTTTGCTAACCTTAAATGAGCATAATCAATAGCCAATTTAATTTCATAGATGAAGTTACCTCAAAGAACTGGGAACAGAATTGTAAAATTAGTCAATTTGAGATTATTTTTTTTTCCAGTATAAGGTACTAATGCATTAAACAGATAACATGAGTGTAGTAGAAACTCACATCTTTCCTGTATATTGCTCCCTGGAAATACACCAGTGTGGTACGTTCTTCATATGAAGCTGATTTAGCCCTTGGTATAGTGCCTACAAGGTGCCTGTAGGGGGCTATTATATCTTTCTTGATATTTGCTAATTCAGCAGGATACCTTCCGAAATCTGCAAGCACAAGCATAGCAGAACCCAACTTTCTTCTTGCATCCAACAAGCTGTTAGGATGGTGGGCTACAATTAGATGATCCTTCCCTCCTGAACGTTTCCATTCTTTCCTGCCCATTAAGAACTGCACCAATTTGTCTTGCAACCTTTTGTTAACACTAACTTTTTCCTCTCCATGAAGCTTAGAATGTCGATTGTAACTCAGCGATGAGAAAAATGGCACAAAAATTACATCTGCTTGACTTGAATCCTGCACTCTAATTGCAGAGCAAGAATGGCCAACTTTAGCAGTGTTTGATGACAGAAGATCAAGGGTGAGCCAGTATTCCATGCTGTGCTGCAAGTTCAGACCACCTGGATAGCGTGGGATACCTTTGGGGTTATCCACCTCGGGCCATGTTTGATTCACACTTCCCTTCCAACCCAATAACCCAAAGTGAAATTCTGGTGGCAAGTCATACATGAATACTCTCAATAAAGGAAGAGCTGTGTGAGATGCCACATTCATCAGCTGTCCTACAGAACTTGTTTTCTGGCTTGAATCAGAAGCTTGAAAGTCGGATTCTCTGGGTTTTAAATCACCAGAAGGGGAGGGAGGGAGTTCCAATTGCCCTCTATTCAAATTGGGTATGAAGTAAAGTGACGCATTATTGACAAGAATAAGTTCTAACACTGATCTAGGTAGCAAAGAATGACTGCTAAACTGGAGTAGGAAAAGGGATGACAGGACCAAAAGGAACATAGAAATGATCATCACGCAAAATATAAACCTTGAGTGAGCCATGATCTTCTCTGACATTGTTGAGGATCAAATAAGGTCCAATCAAGCTACTTCTAGCGAATATAGCAAATAGAACAAGACACCAAAAGAGAAAAGACAGGGCAGCTCAAAGGATAAGCTATTTCCACAACACAAAGCAAAAACCTTGATGGGATTATGGCTTTAGCAATAAGCTCTTCTCAATCAGAATCCAAAGCTCAAATCCCTCAAACACAAGACCATACCCACCATTAATGGTTTCTCAACCTTCTACAATGTTGCAGAAGATCTCCGACAGTTCTCAAATGCAATGACTTGCACATACACCGCAATGCGAAACCCCCCCACTTCTTACAGAACACACTGATGCGACATAGTATAATCCATCAACCAAAAATGCCTGTGAAATCCAACCTTTGTTGAGCCAAATCAAAACTAGCAACAAACAAATACCCCAAAAAAAAAAAGTTCTCAGCTTCAGAATTCCATTAAACATCCTTAGAAGATGCAATATAAGAAACCCAAGAAAATGTCTTGGACTGAACACAACAAGAAAATTAAAGAGGAATTGGCATCTGGGCAGACAATATTTTTTGGGTTGAGCAAGAATGGGTACCTGACGATAGAGGTTGATGCAGCACTCACTTCATCACTGTGCTAAGTCTTCACATTCAGACAGCAGAGGAGAAAAGAAATAAACTTTCTTAGCAAAGGTTTATGTTTTGTAAGCGGTGCACGCCTAACTTGTGCGGATTGCGAGTTTCATCAATTTCATTTATTCTTCCATCATCAAGTCTCAACCTTTCTTGCGGAATTCAAATACCCATTTAATGTATGAACTGATAGCATTTGTACTCATTAAATATTATATTCTCATTTTGGCTGTTCACAGTGAGTAATTAAGGGAACTTTGTCTGTTTCTTACTAATCTGTAACATTTGAACTTAATTTATTTATATTAATTAATAAACTTTTAATATAATTAATATAAAATTTAATAAACTCATTTTAAATAGTCCTTAACGATTAGAGATAAGTTTAAAAATCTTCTACAATATACATTATTTATACTGATTAGGTTTTGTGCCACCAATTAGGAAATTAATGAATTTGAAATCTGAATGAGTATGGTGCTCTATTGCGCGTCAAATAATTTTCTGGGAGAAAAGTCAAAATCTTGATTTGCTCAATGATCGTGGAAAACAATCTTACTAGTGATGGTATGCAACTCAGTGAAGGTGACTCTTTCTTATTCTTTTTATACACGGTTTTGTTAATTTCGTATGCATTAGGAAGGTGAATATTATTTTCCACCTACAAAATAGAAATAGAAACTAACAAGTAAAATGGCTTTGAATACATGCTTTAAATAATAAGCTTTGGTTTTTATAGCATTTGGTTGATGCAGTAAATGAAGAACACACCTGTAAAGTAAGCGCATGAGAAGGGAAAGAACCTTATTCTTTTAACTTTATACACCAACTTAATTATATTTTCAGAAAGGGTGATAAAGTATGGTGTTGCTTTATGGTTCATCATTTTGATATTTTGTCAATTTTTTGGTAAGTCAGAAAATTGAAAAATACTATGAAATTAAAGAACACCAAGAGCTCCTAATCCTATGATATTTTGTTTCACACAATTCCACACACTGTGTAGATGATAAACTGATTAAATTCTGCTATTAAGTTTTGTTTTTGTGGTATGCATAACAAAACAAAATTAGGAACTTCTCTCGTCCAAACACAGGATGATAAGGTGTCACGTGTCAACCGACATGATTGAAAATTCTTATCTTATCTTTTCTGGGTCAGAACAATTGAATTGACAACTTAATCAAAATCTCTAATTTACTTATTGGGCAGAAGAAGGTCATAAGAACAAAGCTTACATTCGCTTAGTTAAGAAGAAAGAGTGGTCTCAGATCTCAGTAAAGAGTGGTAATAAAGATGTGTCACTCACTCCTATTTTAGGGTTTCTTATATTTGCAACAAGCCAATAATATGTTCACTGTCTATTTCCTTAAAAAAAAATCGTTGGGCCTTTACAGAAGTTCATTGTCTTTAATGTATAGCCCATAGTGGCCTTTTACATTTTGCACCCCTATTAATTTTTCCCTGCACCCCATATTTTTCAAAATACTAAGTTGGTGCATGAAAACCTGTAGAAATTGGTTGCTTATAATGTTTAGGTAGGTTATTAGTTTGTTTCAATGTTTGAAATTGGTTAACAAAATTGTGTTTATGCATTTTTTAGTTACTAACATTCCAAAAATGCTTTATGAATTTAGTTATTGATAGATTTTAGAAACCACAATAATGTCATAATCTAAAATGTTTATTTTGAAATATGTTATGATATTATCTCAACTTATAAATTTTAAAATTACTTTATTTGATATCCCAATATTATTTTAAATAGTGTATTTTGAGAGGTAAAAGTTTTTAATAAAAGTTATTAAAATTATTGTGGTTATTCAATTATGATGGAAGTGGAGGAGAAAAGTATGGAAAAATAAAATTACTTTCATATTTTTTTTCATGACACCTAACAGTAATCATCCAAGTATTTATTATTCATTATCCATTATTTATTATTTTTTTATGTAAAAGTATTATTTTTATATTATAATTTAAGTAAAAATATAAATTTTGTCAATTAATCTAAATTATATAAAAAAAAAACTTCTAAGCATAATTATTGGAATTTAAATATTGTAAGAAGAGATATTTATTTTCAAAAAGCCAATCAAAATGGTTTTTCACTTTCTTACTTTCTCATAAATTTATTCTTCGATGTCATTATGTTTATAAAATAAAACATGCACGAATTTGTTGAATGATATAAAATCTATCAACTAAAGTTTTCGTATAGATGGAGAGTTTAAACTATATAAATACTTAAAATTATTAGATTACTTCTTAATCTTCTACCTATAAACAATTAGTATCTCAAACAAATCGACATTAACAATATATTTTTATATGATATCCTTAATGAACAAATTTATATGTAACTCCCTTAAGTCTCTCTCCATCATAGCCAAATCAAGTATGATGTTTTCAACAATCCATCTATGACCTAAAACAATCTAGTCGTTAACGATATGTTCCTCTTTCCTTATTCCACTAGTTACAAATAGTCTCAATATAATTAATTTTTATTCCTAGATGATGAAATAATTTTTTGATCACCATTCTACTCATATATGTTGACAACATGGTCTTTTCTAGGAGTGGTATTTTGTAGATAACATCTATCACTCAACTTCTTAACAATACCTTCCACATCAAGGACCTTCACAATTTAAATTTCTTTCTTGACTTAAAAATTACTTATAACAACACTGACATTCATGTTTACAAAAAAAAATATGTCTTTGACAACCTAGTTGACATTATATGTCTTTGACAACCTGGTTGACATTAGTTTAATTTGTACAAAATCAATTAACGTTCTTATTTATTTATTAATACATTGAGTTCCATAAAAATATTGGTGATATTCTTATTAATCTTCTCCTTATTGACATTTAATTGAATGGTTGATTTATTTTATTATTATCCATTAAATATCTTTTATGATGTACAATCTCTTAGTTAATTTAATGAAGTCTCTCACTTTTACTTATTAATAAAAAAAATTTTAAACTTTTTTATACATAAAAGTACTCAAAATTTAATTTTCTTTTTCTCCAACAATAATCATATTTAATTCAAAACTTTTGAACGATTGACTGTGTTGTATATCAAACATTTTTCTTTATTTCATAAAAATTTAAATTAAAATTATTTCTCATATTTCATCCAACACGAAATATCATTCCCTAGCCACATAATAATTAACCTATATATACTTCAAAAGATTTAAATTATAATCTATATAGCTTATTGTATTATAAAAATCACTCCTCACTCTAAACTATCACTAATCCAAATTTTCACAAACCATATCAACTATCTTATTTATGAAAAACTACACTTTGTCTTACTTAATCTTCTCCCTATTATTTCTTCTATTCAGCTAGGTTATAAATGTCTTATCACCTATTATTTTTCACAACTTTCACTCCAAACTAGTAGTTAATTTATCAACATAATAACAATGGTATATAAATATCACACCCTTTTCTTGTGTATGTAAGTGTAGTTTTACCAATAATATTAGAAAATTATTCTTTTCTCTTTCTTTTTCATTTTCTTCCATGCACCCACTTGTATGCAGCATAAGTCCTTACTTTTGCATTCTTTCTCATTCTTTTTCAAAGCACTACACTTTAATATTGTTATAAAATTAAAAGTTTAATTTTAATTTTACACTATTGACTAATGGAAAATAACCTCACATTTAATTTTTAAAATAATTACATGAAAAATCAACTATCTTTAACTAAATGTCAGTATATGATCATAGATAATAGTATTAAAAACCTGTAAAAATTATATAAATTCAATTCAATTTTAAAATAAAATAAAATAATTATGATTGGAGAATGAGATAACGTTATTAATATTTGTAAATTATATTTTCAATATTTTACTAATTTCAAATTAAGAGATACAATTGTACTAGCAAGAGTACTTGGAGTTTATCAGAAGTTTTCTCCAAGATCACATAAAAAAATCTTCCATTTCCTTTTCAAAAAGTGAGCATTTGAAAATGACATTTTGATTATCAGGTCAAGAGAATATATATATATATATATATATATATATATATATAGCTTAATATTAAGTGTCACTTTTTTATAAAGAGAAATTTCTACTCTACATTTCTCAATTAAAAAAAATATATATCATAAATTTTTCATTAATAAATAATCGAGAATATATATTATCTTAACCTCGTTAGATGAATTATTTCTTATTGTATTTATTGTCAATGTAATATTTCTTATCAAAATTGTATAAAAAAAATTCAATAATATTAACGGTGGATCGTGGACACAGTTCGAAACATCGGTGGGCTCGAAAAAATGGTTCACCTCAACCTTCGGGAGTTATGTTTCTACAAGAGCTAAAGTCTCACATCGTTGGAGGGTCGAGAGTCTGGGTGGTTTAAATACTCCCACCTTCCCTAACCTCTCAAGCAGTTCGGAACACTATTGTATTCGGAATTGTGTAAAAAAAACTCGATAATATTAATAATATAAATACAATTTATTATTAAAAAATTGAAAAAGTTATTTTATATATCGAAAAATGTAATATATAATCTTTATTGTGTCATATAATTAATTTTATTTTGTGAAACAACTTTAAACAAGTCATATTAAAAAATATAATTTATATTTTTTATAATTGTTGTTCTAAAAAAAATATTTTTTTATTATTAAAAATTTGTTGTTTACATAACAAGTAATTCTTAATTTAAAAGGGTAAAGTACTTAAAAAAAAAAATCTTGTTTATTTGCTATTGGTGATGTTCCAAGAGTGTGCAAAATGTAAGAAGGTTTAGTAGGACATCTTAGAGGTATCTGAACACCTTCAGTACATCAGTTATTATATTTGGTCTTGTATGTTTTTTCTTTTTAAGTATTTTGTACGTCCAATAACATTTGTAACTATCACTACTTATGTTCTGTGTGGCCCTGCTTCTGATGCAGATGCCAGATTCTACACGCAGGAGTATAGGAAATTGCAGAGAATCACGAGGTACAAGAATTTAAATAAGGTAATTGGATCTACTGATCCTTTTGCCTACATGACATGTCTGTCGTAAAAAAATTATATAAGGCCATTACAAAATATCTTCATTATATATATAAAACTCAAAAATAGGACAATGACAAATATATAGGTTTCTCCATGAAATTAATGACTGGTTTAATTTCATGGTATAGAGAACAAGATGGTTAATTTAATAATAGTCTTAGTAAAGACCCAATTGTAGTAGGTGCTACCCAGAACACATAGCAATGACCATAGTTGGTGGCTCCACTTTGAGTAATATAAAATTGTTGGTGAAATTATGCTTATATAATTTCAAGGGCATTTGGGTCCTCCACGCTTGGTCTTCCAGTTGTTGTAGCAGGGGCACATAGACTTGTTTCCATAGTAGCCAGGAGGGACGCATAGGCAAGTTTTGCAGCATTTTTGACAGAAGAACATGCATGGCTTGTGGTACTGTGTCTGACTACATCTTCTTGTGCATTCAGTCGGGCACTCTGATCAAACCAAATTCAGAAACATGACCCATTAGATCACACATGATTCACATAGTTGAAAGCAAGTGAGTTCAAAACATTAGATCATTTGGTAAATCTTCAGCAACTTTTGGTTCATGAACTATGATGAACAATAGTACAACTTAGAGTAAATATCATGGAGAGTATGATTACTCACGTGAGCTTCTTAGACTCCCAGGTCCATAATTCCTCCCGGGTCCATTATTACTCTGAAAATTAATGAAAAATATTTAGTCAAGATATGAATTTTCAGTTTTCAAAATTGCCAACCAATTAAAACAGATGTTCTGAAACTAAACTATTATTGATCTGATCTATTTTTCACATGACACATTATTATCTTCTTTCAGATTAAAAGATTATAATCATGTATTACGTAAAAAATAGTGAAAATCATGTGATTTCACACCATATATACAATAGTTTCTCAGTGATTAGGGACTAAAAGGGAGATGGAAAATGTTCGAAACAAAGAGAAGAGATACTCACTCGGTCCAAGTGATAAGCAGCATCTTTTGCCATAGCCTGAAACCATAGTAAAATTGATTTCAAACAAGGTTAACACTTAGAGCATATATAGTATAAAACAATGGTAGATACATAAATGCAACAAGTTATAGAGTAATAATGGTTTGTTTTAGAAGGGACTAACCTGAGTTGTGATCATGGAAATGCCAAGAAGAGCCAGAAGCAGAACACAGACAAGCTTAGCCATGGCCATTGCACCACACAAAAGGGTCAAAGACCTCTTTGTAAAGAAAGAGAGAAAATGAAAGACACAGTAGAGAGTAAGGGGTTTGAGGGGCCTTTGGTTTAAGAGGCCTAAATGGTTTGGTGCGTTTGGTTTGATTCAGATGCAGCAGTTGTAAGGGCTATAAATAGACGCGGTTGGCTTTAAATTCTGAAAAGCAAGCAAATTGGATAATTGGAGTTTTGGATTCCACAGTGTATTATTTATTACTCGATAATATAATAGTGCAGTGTATTTATTATGTGTACCAGTACCTGTTTTCATATTCATGATAACGTGAGCTTCTTGTACCTTTGATTGCTATGCTACCATCTTATCCTAAACTTTTGCACCGTTCAATAATCTTATTTTATTTACTGGTTGTTGATGCTGCAACATACAGTATATTAATTCTTGAAAAATACAACACATGAGATAAAATAAATATGTAAAACCATTATGGTATGCGCTTCTTGCTACTCTCAGAAGTGTTTCAGCAGAAAAATCATGTACATTCATAGAAGGTATAAAAGAGTAGGAAAATATAATCCATTACAACTTGCCAACTTACAAAAGAAGTAAGAGGAGAATTTTATGGATGATAATGTGATGAGAATGGACAGAAGGAACTACAACATCTTTGATGATTTGAAAATGATTTAAAAGTGGCATGGGAAACGAACCATATTCTGGAGGAACAAAAGGCATTTATTATTACTACTAGCATGGTTTTGTTTGTAGTGAAGAAGGAAATAATAATAAGAAGAAGAAAGAAGAAAGATGAAAAATGGAAGGAGGTTATGATTAGTGAGAAAATGGGAGGAGAGAATAGTAATTTAGTGAAGGGTGGAAATGGAGAGAGGAATCACATGGTAGGGTTGCGAAGAGTGGGGTCAGAAAGGAGAGTGAGGGATATATAATTGAAAGAGAAAGAAGGGGAAGCCATGTGCTTGTGAGCATTTCCACATGACTCAAAGATAGGCCAAAAAAAGGACAGCAGTGCGCACGATACGCTGTCACCCCTCAATTTCCCATCTTCATTCATTCACTCACTCTTCTTTCTTCTTTCACTTCATCTTTCTCTTTGGGCCACTTTTTTTTTTGCAATTGTTATTCACACTCTTCTGTTTCATTTTATACTACCTTTCCTTTTTTTTTTTTTTTTAAAGTGTTGAGAAGAAGATTCTCATATAATGTAAAAGATATTTTTTATTTTATTAATAAAAAAGACTCTTTATTTTATATAAGAAATTATAATATAGTAATAGATTATATAATTTAATAGTTATGATATAATGTATAATTAGATTATAATATCTAATTTATTATTAAAATTCTTCAAAATTGATATAAAAAAATAAGTTTTACACCTTCTTATATATTTTAATTAATTTTTATTTTTTATATATAAAAATTTAAATATATTTTTAGTCTTTTATTTTGATATTTAGATTATTATTATTTTTTTTATAAAACTTAAACTTTAGAAAGATAATTTTTTTGTCTTTTTGTTTAAATTAGTCCTAAAAAATTAATTTCAAACTTTTTTTTTTCTGTTCTAAGTGTTATATATATATATATATATAATTAGAAATGTTAAATTTTTTTTTATTTATTTTTATAATTTTTTTATTAAATTTCTAGTGTTACCGAGAAAATGAGTTATATATATTTTTTAACAATAAAATTGGTTGGACGAGTGTGGAGTACAAAAATTATATTATATAATTCACATAAAGAATTACATTCCTTTAAGAAATGAAATTTATTTGATAAGTGAAAGTAAATGTTTTTTTTTAAAGATTAATTTCTAAAAAAAAATTTAAGAATTGAAACTGTTAGAAAAATCTCACATTAACTAAAAATAAAATTGAATTATAATATATAAGTAAAATATAAATTTTACTTCTTAAATCGATTTTGAAAGTGAGTTAAACTTCATAACCACTTTCTACATTTTATTATATTAGAACTTAAGATTATTGAACATAAATTGAATCATTTATTAATATATTAAATCTTGATAGATAGATTTATTAAGTTTAAATTAGATTATCTATTATAATTTATTTTATATAATTTAGAAAAATCTATATATTAATAAGATTATTAATAGACTGTTATATAAAATTTTAATAATTAATAAAGTTGTTAATATTAAATTGATTTAGCTGTTAACCTATTATAATTTTGAGAATAAATTAGGTTTCATGATTATTTCTAAAATATATATATATATATATATATATTACTATTATTTTTAAAATTTGTTCCATTATATGAGTACAGAACAAAAATTAGTTTTCAGTGTGTTTGCGACATGAAAATTGGTTTGTATGAGATTGGTGAGAGGAACAAAAAGGTTGTCATAGGAGAAGCAATGGAGGTGCCAAATGTATATTTGTCTTTCTCCCTATCTGCATGTGTATGATGGAGATCTTAGAATCTCCCAGATTCTATTAGTTAGGTCTTAGGATTATTTTATTTATGTGGTCCTTTTTTCTTTTTACTCAAGTACAAGTTAACCATGATAAG
Source organism: Macrotyloma uniflorum (assembly GCA_016859785.1). Lineage (NCBI taxonomy): Eukaryota > Viridiplantae > Streptophyta > Magnoliopsida > Fabales > Fabaceae > Macrotyloma > Macrotyloma uniflorum. Next base: position 3,724,008 of record BDMB01000006.1, on the reverse strand, counting down.
GAAAAATACATTCTTTGATATTATAGTATCTGGTTAAGGAGAATTGAAGTGAACTCTTAAAATAGGATGTATATTTGTAGGATATGAACTAAAAATATTAATATGAACTAAAAATATATTAAATCTTAATGCTTACAATGTTTTTTATTTATATGTTGTTTAATTCTTATTTTTATTTTTATATAATTGTGTGACTCTAATTCACACTTTATCTCTATAAAAAACATTCATATTTTTACTCAAGTTTTGTCTTTGAGCACAATTTTTAGTTTCATTTATTTTTTATCTCGAATAGAAATAATTGTCAGTAATCCACCTAATATAAAAAATAATAATTTAAACTAAATAAATTTTCATGTAATTATAATTTATAAATGAAACAAGACAATAATATATTAGACACACCATGCCATTATAACATTGTTATAGGACAGGGACTATAACAAATTTTAGAATAAGAATTGGCATTTTCTCGTTTGAGAACGATATTTATACTTGATAACTTAAAAATACTTAAAAAAATATTTAGTTTTCTTTATCCTATCATTTAATATATATATATATATATTTAATTTGGTCTTGAGAGTTATTATTAACCTATTAATGTTGATAGTATCTTATTTGAACTTACATTGAAATATTTGACTAAGATTATATGTTAATTCAAAAGAGTTAAATTAACATATTTATTAAATATTGAGATTGAAAATTTTCAGATATCAAAATCTTATTTAAATTTTTTTTTTACATTAATTTTCACAAATTTAAAATTAATATTTTTGATTTTATAATTGAAAAAAATATTTATTTTAGTCCTACTTTCCCAAATATTATTAAAAATTGTACTTATATAACTAAACATTACAAGCTATATACTTTAAATATATGTAATTGTTTATTAACATCAAAATTATAATTATGTTTAATATAATTATTACTTAATTATAAATAATAATACGTAGAGTATTTTTTTTACTCATATCACAATTAAAGAAAAAAAAATTAAGTTATAAATTTATGAATATAAAATATATTTATAATATTAAGAGATTGTTATTAAAAAAATTAATGATATTTTTATGATTAAATTAATTTTTTTTAACGATAATTTTAAAAATAATTATTATTATATCATATCACATTAATTATAAAAATAATTATAATTGTATATAAATATGATTATTATTATTTTTTAAATATTCATCTAATAATTTTAAAAAAATAATCATGGTTTTAAAATAATCATTTGTATTATGTAAATATAAATATAATTATTTTTATAATGAGATAGTAAGTTTTATGTAATTTATTCTAATAAATTATTTTCTTATTTTATCTTTTCTATAATAATTATTACATTGTTACATTAACAGGGTTAGAATTTAAGATAAATTAAAATTACATATTATAAGATTAAATAATATATAAATAAATAAAAAATATACAAAATTTTAATTTTAAAATTTTAAATAAAAAATAAAATTATATTTTTTTATATAATTATTTAATGAAATTTTTTTAATATTAATCCTTCCAAAATACCTAATAAATATCATGTTAAAATTATTTTCAGTGCTAACTTCATTCTTAAAAAAATGACCAAATCTATATTAAATTTTAAAAACCTTCTGTGTCTCATAAAAGCACATCATCCTCACCCGCACTTCAACTTAATTAAATTTAGGGTTGGTGATTCCATGACACCAATGTTACCAACATTTCTCTCTAAATTTTAACAAGTTAGATTTATTGTTACAAGTATTGTTTAAAAACTGATTAATTAAGGTATGGCAACCTTACCAACAAAATGAGTAAGTTGAAAATTTGTCCCTTCAATGTTTATATATATATTTTAATGAGAAAATAATTAAATAATACAAAATTATAAACAATATAAATATATTATTGATTTTATAATTAAAAAAATATATAATTTTGAAAATATTATAATTATTCTTAAATCTTCGTGATTTCTATACTTTATATAAAAAGTATTTCATGTTATTAGAGTTTTTTCTCATTTTTAGCTTCATGTGCAGTTTTATGAATTTTAATTTGATATGTGTATTTAAGAAATTACGGTGGTTTCATGTGTTAATTGAATGTAGATTAAGATAGGGACTTGAACGGGTCCCAGAGCACAATGAAGCTAACTATTTGAGGTAAGTTACCCTGTAGGTTAGGTAATCCATTAATAGAATTTGTAATAATTAATTTATTATTATCTTATTTATATTTCTTATAAATAAGGTTGTTTTGATTGGATAAAGATTTGTATGTGAGTGAGTAGTTGTAATTAATTTGATTGAAGTCACAATTAATGTGTATGACATAAAAATTCCAAAAAAAAAAAAAAAATTGTGTGGATTAGGTTGGCCCAACCTGTTATGGGTCAATTTTTCTGGTATATTAGTGCTTATAATTTTATTTTTCTTCTCTTCATCTTCCTTCTAAATCATCAATTCGGTTTGTATCAACATTAGTTTTAGTCTAAATCAGTTTGATAATAGTATCCATATGGTATAATTTGTTTTGAAATTATTAAAATAATTATTTTTTTTTTTAAATTGAGTAAGTTGTACTTAAAAATAATAATTAAAAAGAAGTTCTACTTCTAAATATATATTTTTTAAATTTTATATTGTGTAAATTTTTTTTATCTTGTATTATTTTATATTTTTTAAAATCGGATTATGCAATATGATTTTTTTTAGGTTAGAAGTTACACTACAATTTTAAATTAATATTTCTTTTTCTTTTTAGAATAGAATTTGCGTATTGCAGTTAAATAAAGAAAATTAAAAAAAGGTACTTTAAGTACAAAATTGATTGTGTACAAAAAAACTGTAGAGGGCAATGGAAATATGAAAAAGAGGGTGTGAGTAGCTTGGATCTTTTTTTTTTCTCTCTCTATCTATGGGCCTCGATTTATAGGCCTATGATTAGGTATTTTGTCCCCAGCCTTAGTCACCAACTCTCTCAATTCTTTTAAACACTTCCATTACTAATAATCTATTTATATTCGAATCCAAAATTTTATTTTCAAAAAATTATCTTATCTTATTTTTAATATTAATTATCACATAAGATATTCTATAATATTCTACTGTTGTTAAGCTATTACAATTATTACTTTAATATTATTAATGTAATATTACACACGCAAAGAGAATATTATATCATTATAATTTTAATATATAATAATATTATACTTTTTAATAAAAGTTGACCAGCTACTCAATGTTGATCTTAGCGCATCAAATATAAAGATATATATATATATATATATTTATTTATTTATAAAGTACGAACGGAACAAGTTTATGACTGTGATTTACATTTTATAGTTATTACAATTCTTGAATGGTAAACATAAATAAAATCACATGCTTTATCCATAGATCATGGTACAACTTTTCCATATCCTAATTAATATTTTATAATATACTTCAAATTATTCTTAACTAATTTAAATGAAACCATTTAATACTTACCGAGATGCGTATCTTGAAAACAAATATTTATATTTTCTAAAATATTTTAAAATTTTATTGGTTTACAATAAATATATATATATATATATATATATAATTATACGGACCGAATACTTCACATAGATATTCTTCTAATGGAAGAAATATATGTAATTACATTCCGACGCTTAAGTTAATAAAAAATAAAAACAAAGTTTAATGTATAAAAAAGAATAAGTGTATGAATTAGATGTTTTTACCTAGTTTTTTGAATCCGAATTTATAATAGGAAAAGAAATAACAGATTACCTGAGTAAATGACCCACTACACGAGAATCACGATAACTGAATTCTAATAGTAGAATTCAGTTGTGGTACCTGATCTAATGAGCCGAGAACAGACCGAAATATTGCCAGTTAAGACCAACACCTACTCAGTAGAACGTCATAAGGTAAGGTCGATATGAGGTTAACCAATACCTATCTAGTATCGAATTGACATATTTGATGCAGTTACAATTTGTGGATGTAAAAATAAAATAATATCTATTTTGACGGATTTACAAGGATGATTGAAAAGATGAAGAAGGTTGATATATAGAGAGAAATGAGAAAGAATATGTATGATTAAGGAGTTGATGGTGTTTGATTGAGTGTTAAGGAGAAGAGGGAGGGTTAATGGAGGAGAGTGGTGGTTCTGTTTTTTCTTGTCGCAATGGAAACATGACATATATTTTCAGGAGCGACGTGTATTTCACGCGTTGCCTACTAAATCCAACCATCAAATGATATAAATCTTTGTGTACTTGTGAGCACACCCATGTGACCTAGCAAGAGGAGGTGCTCATGTGACTAAGTGCCCTAGAGAGAATAGAACCAAGTATCTATGTACTACTAAATTAACCACTTAATCAAGTCATAGAGAGAGAAAATCAGACAAAACAACTCTTATTCTACAATTTCTTCTACAAATAACACAATTCTAAAATTTTATATCTATAAATACTTCTTCAACAAATTATTTTTCTCCATAGTTACTCCAAATTTATATATATAAAATTATTAAGAAGATAAATTTATATCTCAAGTTATTAATCTCTTATATAATATGTACGTTAGTCAAACCGATTAGAGTTAATAAATAATTTTTTAATTTCAAATCTTTTTTAACTAAAGATGTGTGCAAAAGCACATAGGATATCATAAAACTAAAAGAAAACAACCAAAAAATGTTATGGGGACTATGCCAAATAATCAAACTTATTTTAACTTCAAATAAATTATAACTACATAAGATTAAGAGAATGTTTTATTATTTAATTACAAATGTAATTATTTATAACAATTAAAATAATAATAATTTGTTATAAAAAATATTAAATAATTGTTAGATATATAGGTGAGGATAATATTGAGAACAATTATCCCAAAACTAAATTATTATCTTATACAGTATATACTATTTTTTTAATTTTGAAAAAAAAAATTAGAGGGGAAAATCGTCCTTACCTTTATATAATTTATAAATTATGATATTTACTCATTAGGAAAATTAAATTTAACCCTTAATTTAAGTCACTATATTAGAGAAATTATATCTAATAATAAATTTCTGTATAAACTAAAAATAAAAAATTAAAATTTTATTAATCTAAGAGTTATATTTTGATATTAACTAAACGTAGACCAAATTTGAAATATGTAAAATTTAGATAAATTCAAATTTGTCTCTTCTCACCGACAAAGTGCCATATTTTGAAGGATTATTTATCTTTCTAAGAGTCCTCTCGCTATGCTCCATTGCTGGATACATGGAAATCTTAAAAATACTCAAATTTTTAATAAATAAATTAATTTTCCTCACAGAAAGTAATTTGGGAAGATTAATTTTTAATTTCAAAATAAAATTATTTAATAAAATAGTCTTATTATTGATCAAGTTTTCGTAAAATAAACTGATTTTTTTGTCTAAATATTTGATGTTGATGATAATATGACTAAACTAAAATTCGAATTGTGGTTCCTCTTTACTGATACATGTTTAGATAATTATTTTGTTTATAAGAAAATATTTACTTATTTCACTCATAATTATACATATAATAATAAGAAGAAGAAAATCATTTTTGTGTGAGTGAGATGAATAAATATGTTTTTGTAAACAAATATTATATCGATAAATTTAGACCAACGTATCACAAGATGGGCCAAAAAGTTGGGATCCAAAAATATAGGTACAATAAATTATTCAATCTTATATTATGTTTGGGTTCTTTTTTGTTATGGTTTTCACATTTGTAATTTTCAGGAACTAATATCTATAATTTTCACATTTCAACAACGATTTCCCATTCTCACCGAGTTTTCAAACACTTTGTAAATAAAATAAATAGTGATAATTAAATCCATCATACATAATAAGTTTCAAGCATTCAAGTTGTTGTGTGAAATTGTACTCAACTATCTAAAAACAACTGAAAATTTTTAAAACTAGTATTTCCCAAACATTTTATATGTGTTATTCATATTATATAAACAAGATTTTCTTCCCTCATTCTTACATAAAAAAAAATATAATATAATATATTAACAATTAAATATAACTTAATTTATTTAGTTTCCAATAAAATTCTAAATCATAAATTAAATAAATTATTATTTATGTCCAAAATATTAAAAATAAAAATAAAACATTAATATTAAATAAAAAATAAAATAATAAAAGAATTATATTGAAAATTTTGATAAACAACGTTTAATTCGTTACAATATCGGAAAAATTAATTACTAATAATATGAATAGTTTTGATATAAAATAGATGATATGGTAAAATAAATCATAAAATTATCTTTTCAATTAATCTTAAATCTTCTTCCTTATTTATCTCTCTAAAATCAATATTAATGTTTTATGTGTTTTTTTTCATTTATAAGTTATCTTTTTATACATAAAAAATACGTTGAATATTCTTTTAAACTTTAGATTAAAAACAATTAAAAAATTTATTTTGTTATTAAATATTTTAATATTTTTCTTTTATTTTTTACAATTATTCTTAAAAAAAATACAATTTTTTTTCTTTAGAAAAGATATTATTATTTTAATTAAAAGAAAATTAATAATTAAATTACTAATAAAATGTATTTTATTAATATTTATGACTTATATATGATTCTCCAATTAATATAGTATATCAATATTTTTCTTTCCCTACTCTTACATAAAAGAAAAATGATCCTCTTACTAACACACACCTCCCCCTCTCTCTATGTATATATATGATGGAGATTAAAAGTGGATGGAATATTGGGTCGAAAGTTGCTAACTTTATTCAGCCGCCTAGAGCTATATATCTAGATGTCTATTATTCGTACTATCACCGTTGGTTTTGGTTAAGTTAGGTAAGCGACAACCGCTTCTATCTTCAAAGACAAATATAAATCATTCAACAAATTTCCCTCAAACACCAGTTACTTCAGAGTAGGTCCTCTTATATATCATTAATATATAATTCATACATCATCATCTTCTTTTTTCTCTCTATCACTTGTCTGTAAAAATCATTGTTGTATAAAAGTTAAGTACAAAGTTAGATATACATGGTCATCATCCAAAAGAAGCACTTACATAGATCTCTTTCCTTCTTCAAAACTTCTTCAAAACGTACACACACTCACACTCACACAGACACAGCAAGTTTCCTTTCATATATCGAGGTTGCTTTACATGGTATAACGACATAAAAGGAATTAATCCAAAGTCCCATCACCATCATTAGTAGTGATTCATTTTGCATGAGATTGTTCTGGTGTGGTAATAATAAAAGTTCTTTCTGAAAGCTGTCAATTTTTCAACGCACCAGTTAAATCCATATTTTCAGTTTTTGTTACCATATCTTGTCATTGGGTTTGTTACCATATCATGTCACTAAGTTTTTGTTACCATTAATAAGTGGTATAATCAGAGTTCGGGTCTCACATTATTTTTCTAAAGCTAGAAACAAGAACATGCCCATGACTAGATAACTGAAAAAGAAAAAAAAGAAGCTACTACTGGACTCAATCACTTTTAGTTGGCATTATTTCATCCTCATAATATTATAGAAATGGTTGAGGTGGTAGAGCTTAACTCAAGGAATTTTTATGCTTTTCATGAGCTTGCATTGTAGAATATTAGCCAAATTAACAAGAGAGTGAGAATGAGCAAGACAAAGAAGGACATGCACTCTTATCTATCCCCGACAAAGCACAGACACATTTTAAGGCCAACCATCTATCTATACCTAATTAGGGGGCTCACATGCATGATTAAACCTTATTCTTTTCCACACTTGAGGATCCCCTATAATACCTTTAGTTGTTTTTCACCTTACAATGCTTCTGTGGCTAACTTAGTCATTGGCTGTGTCTGCCATATTTAAATTGCTATCCAAAACTCGCCATTTTTTTATATATACAAAACATTCATGGCCCTCTAAAAGTATCCTCCATGAATCCCTAACTCAAAAAGAAACAATATTAGGAACCACACATTCAGTGCTTTTCATTGGCCTTCATTAAATTTTCTATTCAGGCGTTTTGGCAATAGCTATTGTATTGATCCACCTATAATAATGGCACGCACCTGGAAACTTGATGCAACAAATCAATGCCTTTTTCCTTTTGAGATAATTCCCATGCTTGGTATTATATATATAATTTCTGTTTATCCAACATAATTTTTGAATAGGGTCCAGATAATTTTTTAAATAAGTCAAAAAGAAAAAAAATTTATATATTAAGAATGTTTGCATATTGACATGACAATCTAGATTCTCATTATGCCAATTATTGACAGATTATATTTTTTATTTTCATAATAATCAAATTACCTGCATATTAGTACTTGTTACAGGAACAATAAAATAAGAATTCCAGAACTCAATGGAAAAAATTGATTGCTAATTTACACTCATATCAAGGTGATAATTAAGCTTGCTCAAAGACAAGATGCCTACATATTCTTCGTTCATCACAAACAATAATAAACAACTGAATAGCCCATACATATCACAAGGCAAAAGATAGTAAGTGCAGTTGCCACTTCCAACTATTAAAGCTACTTGGATTTTGTTTTATTTTTCTACCTTTATTGAAACAATTCCCTTGTGGTCTGTGAGAAATTCCACTGACTGTCCAAAAGAGAGGTGGTCATCACCTCCACAAGAACACTAATTACCTTTAATCAACTTTAATTAATATACCAATATATATCAAAAGAAATATTTTCAAGGCATATCCTTAACATGATTGAATACAAGTGGGCCTTAAGGAATTATATAATATTTCAAACACTAAATGATTGGGACAAAGATAATTTATTTTCATCACGTAAACACTAACCTGTTTTCTTGCCTTGAAGGCATGACAAGGAGGAACATATACACACTTCATATCTCGTGCCTTCTCAGCAGAATCTATAGTTTTACTCGAACTAATGAAGCCTAATATACACACTGTTATTGATGGAGTAGAAACAGGGTGGAGTTGAGAAGTCATCTAACACTTTTTCTCTCCTTTTGCTGTGCCTCTCAGTGCTCAATAAACTTTTAGTTGTCTCACTCGGGAGTGGGAAAGGAAGTATGAAAAGAATATAGAACATTAATTCAAGATTCGTAAAAGATATTTGAACTGGTCAAGTACTAGGTAATTGAGCAATTGAATAAGTACTTCAATGACCCAATAAACCATTTGCTCCTTCAGCAAGCACAGACATCATATATCAATGAGAGAACTTATACTATTTAAACTATGCAGGAATATTTTACTACTTCAGTGGAAGTTATACTTCTGTCAATCTATATGTATGAAGAGATTGATCAAGTTTGATTGTATATACAGCTAGCATGGTTGTATTTCTGTGTGTCACACTATACAGCTAGCTAGCATGGTAAATATACAATCAGAAGCCAAAATTCGACAGCTCACTAACTAACTGCAATAAAATGGCAGAAGACTTCAATTTCCAAACCGAAACATATTATTATTAAGATCCATACTGTAAATATGAAAAACCATATGGTTATAGGTTATGTTTCCATGTAGTAATAATGTAAAATATCTGTGAAAACAATATATTTCTTCCAGTTCCCAGCTCCTAAATCATCGATTGATTAATCGAGTACTCTCTCATCATTTCGTCTTAATTGTGTGATATTCATGACCCAACGTATAGGAAAGAATGTCTCGAGGATAAAAGAAAATGACAAAAGAGGAAGAAGAAAAATAATGGAAGCTGGGCTGAGGGGGGAAAATATAGAAAGCCTGGATATATAACATTCCAAAACACAAACCCTGAAGCTTAAATTTTCTTTCACAAGAATAATTCTCGGTTGGTAATCAAATCATCCACGCTTACAAGAACACAAATGAAAGAAATATGGAAAGAAAGAAAGAAAAATTCAATCAGTTAAGTAATTTGATACACAAACTCTGCACTCTATTTTCTTCCCTTTCTTTAGCGAGCAGAGTTAGGAGGAGAGTACTCACATACTACCTCAGTTTGCACTTCCCTTCTGTGAAAGTTCCTGTGGCAGCCACAAGCAGCACATGTAAGAGCCCCACCACCTCCATCCCCTGTACTGGCCATGAACTCTGTGCAACCATCCACAGCATACCCTCCAATATTGGCTGCATGATTCTTCTGGCACTCCCCATATCTTACGTTTCTGACCACTGAGGAAGAAGTGTTGGCCACATCTCTTTTCAGCACCACCTGTCTCTTCTTCATGCTTGATTACAAAAACCCTACTCAGCTTGATCTCTATGTTTGACTTACTGTATGCGTGTGTGTGTTTTGGGTTCCAATCAGTTTATGGTTTCACCCAAAATATGTAATCCAAGCAAATCGAATTGCTGGATGATGATTACGCTAGAGATAGCTCTAGCTCTATTTATATACATACACGAGTCAGTGCTTGCTGGTGACTAACCCTAACCCTAGTGTGTAAATTTGTGAGTGGCTTATTTCGGTAAAGCACTAGGAACAAAAGATGGAAATAAAGGTCATGATGGTTCTTGAGGTATTGAGCAGCCTTATTTTACCAACTTTTAGGTGCTCATGTATTTCAACTGAGGAGTACAAGGACACGCACATGGGAACACTCGGTCCCTAAAGTGTTAAGAGAGGGACTTACATAATTAATTCTGAAATTTCATGTATTATATTTTTACTGTCAGGTTAAGAGAAGGGTTCTTATGGTTTACTGTTATTTGTTATTTTCTGCATAATTTATTTTATCTTTTACCCTTATGTTTTTTAGACTATGATGCTGCTCATATGTTTACAGCTCACAACTACATGAAAAACATAATAAAAGAAGATGAGATGACGAAAGAATAATACACATGTTATATTTTTATTCGAGAACAACATCACTAGCATGATACAATTTTATCCAAGTTTTGTCTAAAGTATTATTGTTCTCTAGGCCAATGAAGGCACAACACGTCACCCAAGTGGAAATGGTGGGGTTCTTAGTTGGTTATGATGCTAGAGAAAGGTAGAAGTATGTTTACACAATGATCATCTGTTGCTTTTAGAAGTATAAGTGAAGAAAAGTCTCCATACCGCATTGTGGTGCCCTCTGATTGAGAACCGGACAAAACTTAATATGGGAAGTAAAGGAGGGAATACTTGTCCTTACATTAACCATACAACCCTAGAATTGTCTTCCAGAATTGATAGCTCACCTGTCTCAAAAGGACTGTTAAATCTATAAAGAAAAAAAAAGGAAATAGAGTTTTAGTTTGTTACACTTTTTTTAAGAAAAAAAAGACAAGCTTGACTATACTTATAGATTAACATGGAGCAGTTAATCTAAAATCAATTAAATAGACGTGGTGACAGTGCAATGAAGTGCTTTTTTGGTCAAACTCATTGATTAAGCTGTTTAAGCAGAGTTACCAACCAAAGGGTAGATGCTTATTTTATATCTGCAGAGGGTCCTATTTGATACTTAAAAGGAAGGTTGCAGTGGCCCTGCTTGCAACTGTGACAACAACTCTTGTCTAATTACCTAAGATTCTAATAGGTATAAGACCATTCCCCACATTCATACATGAATGACCACCCTTTTCTTCTTTCCTTTGGATCAAATCAAGGACAATCATAACTTTACAAAATTTCAACATCATTGATATACTCTTGAACTATCTGGCCATCATCAAAGCTAGCAAAATAAAAGGGCACTGTGTATGTCTGCACTCACCAGATTCCTTTAATTTTCTTGTTTTAAGTCATTGCGAGTAAAACTTGGAGTCTCCTATTGAGGAATTGAAAAGTACGTGTCGTTCCCTGCATAGATAGATCCTGATTGATACCTGTAGTTTACATTTACACGAAGCTTTTGCGAACATATATGGAAGGAAGTGAAGAAGAACAAAATAGGCAGACAAAGAGAGTGTTGAAGTGAAAAGCGGCTGATTTACAGAAGATATGCATTATTTCGAAAGCTTGATTCATATTATTGGATGGGGAATTGGGTGGGGGAAGAAGAATAGAAAAGCCATAGACAAGTTTGATGTTGAAAGGTCTGGATTGTTCACTTAGGCCATGAGTAATACATACACAAGAAGGCATGAGGAGCCTCCACCAACGCCATATCAAAGTGAAGAACTAGAAAGGGACAAGCACACATTGGGGCAATAACATGTGCACATTAGAGAAAGTGACAAGGGACAAAGACACATGTGCTTGTCAATCAGAAGCGTGCTCGCAGTTTACGTTATAACAATCAATTAAAAATTCATATTTGCCTAATCTGCATTTGGAAAAGCAACTTCCTCATGAATCTCAATGTAATGTGAGAGGGAATTTAGTTTCTTATGTGATTGATATATGACTATAGTGTTCAATAATTTTATATATAGGCAAGATAAACATTATTAGATATTAATTTAAATATGAGTTTAGTTTCTCAAATTTAGGTTAAGTTTGTTTTCTTTTTTCTCCTAATTTGAAAATGTTTCTTTTGATCATTTTTTGTCCTAAATATGGTTGAAATTTTCACTTATATAAATAATAATTAAGTTGTTCATACAATTATCTATTTTGATTTTGCATTCTTAAAATCAAATATGTAATTACATTTTGTCTTTCAAAATATTTATTTTGACATTATGTATAAGACGTGTGTTTGAAAAGATTAATTATGGATTAACTAGAAGAGGAGTATACCAAAAAAAGAAATATATGAGTAAACTCTTACATCAAAATGTTTGACCATAGATGTTACTTTAATTTAATCTAATGGTTCAATGTCCCCTAATTTAATGAATAGTGATAACGTTAAAGCTAATCTAAATCATTTCATTGGCAATGGAGAATCATGTAGTCCAATCACCTTTAGTGCTCAATTGACGTTTGAAATTAAACATGAAATTGAAATCTATCTTTTTTTATTTTTATGCTTTATAAGTTTCGTTGAGTTAAAAATTATAATTCTATAGTAACTTCTTAAAATTATAAAATAATTATAGTGTTACTATTTATTTTAATTATAAGTAATATAAAAAAATTTGTAATTTATATTGTAGTGAAGATTAAATTATGATAAAATTAATACTCAACCTAACGTATAACAAAAATATAATACGTAAGATTCATTAAATTTTATTAAATTCGATCGATTAAGAAATATATAATAAATAACAGTATAAATTAATAATATCTATTAAGTATATTTTATTTTTTATTATTTTAATTATTTTATCTAAATTATATTATTAATTTAAATTTATTATATAAATATAATTTTCATTCTCACTCAGCAAAATTTTCAACATAATATAAAAAAATATAAAATATTATATTAAAATATCTTGTTCTGATAACTTAGGATAATAAATTTAAAATTGGATGATTAGAAATTGAAGAACTTACAGGAATTTAACTATTTTTTTCACACATAACTATGGTTCTATATGAACACCACTCATTCCACACTTGTGAATCATCATGTACGTCATCCTTAAAAAGGCTAGAACCATCTGATGACACATTTGATAAATAGATGTGACCTAATCACACCATATTACACTATTCAGTTCTTCACAAGTCTTAAGACACTTCACTAAGTGTGTTCTTTAGCACAAACAATTAGGTTGAAATGTAAAGTAATAAAACTTTACTTTTTATTTTTGTTAAGCTTTGGCTTAGTAAAATTCAAAGAATAATCATATATGTGCACATTGATTTTGTCTATACACAATAGTCATTTTTTGTCTCTCACTTTGTCATATAATATCAACTATTTTATTTCTTTCCTTTTGTCGTACATTGTAAATTTGGGGATTTCTAAAAGCTGAGGAAAGCTAGTTTCTATGAATCAATTTTAATTATTCCTATAAGTAATGACAATAAACCCTAATCCATACAAAATACTAGATAAAAACATGAAACAAAATCATTCACTACTTTATAGACAATTACAGGGATGAACTGCATAAACTGGTTACAAATTACAGGTAGATGCATGAGGCCTCTTGTGAAGGGAAGTTAGGAATAGGATTCCTAAGATAGCATTGAAATATGCAAAGTATAATCAAGGATCAGGATGTGCAGCCAGTAAACTATTTAACTCATTCCCAAGTATTCTTCTCTAAATGTAAGAAGTCAAAACATAAACACCACAAACAAAAGACCTAGAATCTTCATCATCCAAATAAATTTAAACATGTTTTAATGAGAATTGTAAAATAATTGGTTCCAAATTGTTTTCACTCAGAAACCATAAACTAGAAAATATACTTAATGTCACAAAAATATTTTAACTTTAACCTTTCCAAAACTTCAATAAGAAACAACAACAAATTTTTAAGAATGTTGATAGTTTAGTTTTATTCAATCTTTCATTATTTATCAAAACATATATAAAAATTAAATTTAGTTAAATTTTAATATTATATAAAATTTAAATCAAATTAAATTAATATTTACACTTTAATTTAAATCAATTTTTTTATTTTTTATTTATAGTTTTATTTTATTTTCTCGTATATATAAATAAATTATATAATTTTATATTTAAATATTATATGTAAATTTGTTATCCTGTTTAATAAATATGAATATATTATAAATATAACATAATTATATTATAAAATAATTTTAACAGATATTATTATATATTTATCGTTATATGGCTTTATTTTAAATATAAAAAATTATTTATTTTAATTCATTTTTTATTTACAAACTAAAATTCAAATCAAATTATGAGGTTTTAAAAAATAGATAAAAAAATTAAATAAAAAATTGATCCATTTTTTAAAATTAATTTTCAATTTTGTTTTAAATTAGTATAATTTTATACACTAAAAAAAAGTAGCTTTATGATCTAACCATTCTAAAATAAATCTTTAGTCTTTCACTATTAGGAGAGCCCTATAAAAAGGTCTGATTCTTTTTCTTAGCTTGTATCTTTTTTATCTTTTTTTTACCAAACTAAACTTTTATCTTATTTTCCTCCTCTTAAACCACTTCTTCACAAACTGCCAAGAGTTTTCAAATGCCCTCTTACAAGATCAACATGATTTTTATGTGTTTTAAATATTTACAAGAAAAATCTTGATTATACCATATTATAATACCACTCTACTTACAAGATTAACTCACTCATTTTGTCTTGAAATATTCACATGGATTTAAATATTTATTTATTTTTATTGAAGAAAATATATTGATATATGTATTTCTCTCAACGGAAGAAAATAAATTTAAATAATTGATAGATAAAGGTTTCCTCTTCACTTAAAAATTTGACATTGACATTTGTAGAATATTTAGGTTTAGATTTGGGCATATGGGAACATAGTTAGTGGTATAATAGTTTAGTCCAACAAAGTCAAAAAAACCAACAACAAGTTTTGCTTGTTCTTCAAAATTCTTTTGCAATCAATCACTGACTAGGGAACACATTTTCTGGATGTTTTCATGATGTCAATGGTTCCATATACCTATAATCATTGCTACAAATGAAAATGAAAATAAAAGACATAAAAAAAATACTATATTCGCTTGAATGAATAAGTTACTTATATTTATTTTGTAAATACTTTTTCATACAGAAGTTTACTTATATGTAATTTTTTTTTTATCAAAAAAAATAAATATATTAATAAAATTGATACTAAAAGTACCAAAAATAATTATAAATACATAATTGTAAAAAATGTACTGAAAATTCAGCAATTAATAAGATAATTATCTCTCCTATTATTATCCAATGACTTAATCTACCCTACACAAGATAAATGATTTATACACCATTGAGTAAAAGTTCCAAAATTATTATTTACTATATTAATGATCCATGATCAAGTTCTGACTTAAATTAAATAAAAAATCTCATCTGCACTTACTTATATATGTATTATATATGTAGTTTGTGTTGGACTGGAATTGTGTTGTGATATTTTGTTATTGGACTGGAATTGTGTTGTGATATTTTGTTAATAAAAAAAAATAGCAAGTGTGAATAATAGTCCTACGAAAAATAATGTTAATGTGTTATCTAATTTTTGGGAAAGCAAATTCTGTATGAGATATTTTATATTTAAAAAATATGAAAAAAAAGGTAATATAAACACTTATATGCATTATCTCAACTCTTATAAACTCTTATAATGAATGAGAGATAAATAAAATGAAGTATCATCTTATAGGCATATAAGGAGATTTAAGTTTTTGAAAAAAGTTTCTCATTATATTTGATTTCAATTTGAAAAACTAGTAAAAGAAATGAAGGAGAAAAGGAGGATTGAGTAAGATGATATGTAAATTGATAATATTATTAAAAAGGATAAAATTGTATTTATTCAAAATAAAGAAAAAATAAGTTATTATTGGCACTCGTAGTTATTTTATTTTAAAGATTATTTCTTATTTTCAATTAAAAATATATCTGTTGGAATGAATAAAATATATATATATATATATATATATATTATATCTATAACATAATAATAATTTATTAATATTTTATAAATAATTATAAAATATTTTGGTCATTATTACTGTTCATCATCTTTATTATTCACCAAAACGTTAATTATTATTCTTGTCCATTTATTTTTTTTATGTTGTTTTTATATTTTTTTTGTTATTTTTTTTTTCAATTGTGTATAAATTTTTCTCCTTAATTTGTATACGTTTATCTGTTTAATATTATTTTTCAATTTTCCTTCCTTTCCATTATTTTCATTTCTCTTTATTATTTTTCTTTTTTTATAACTATTGTATATCATGCAACCGATCGCTTCTTCAAGTCAAGTCTGCATCAATAATCAATCATGTTATCCACGATATCATAATAAATAATTTAAAAACATCATAAAACTTAAATGTTCAGACACAGAATATTCATTTTATGTATGTTTATCACTTGAAAATGAAATATCTTTACAAAGAACATAATAATATGAAAGTTGTATAATTTATTCATTAGTACAAAATCAATTTTCCTTTGAACAAAACTTAAAGTTACTGTTTAACTTTTATCTATATTGTTATATATTTTCGTGTCAAGATACTATCATTACAATATCAGCAAAATCATAAATACAAACAATAAAGGTAAACTAATGTAAACAAAATCAACCAAAATAATAATAATTTATATAATCATCACATTCTCATCATCTCAATCATATATTCAAGTAAAGCGAAGTATTTAAATAATCATAATAAAACAATTTAATCGCATACACTCATCACACACATTCTTTCACATGCAGTTAAAGTACTAGACAGACTTTCCCAAAAAGTTATATGAAATTCTTAATTTCAGAGGCTGATATTTGTTCATGCCTATTGGTTATCAGGTTATAAACATAACCTCTTCAGAGTTTTTTCAAGAAAGTCTTTAATATAATCGTGTTTGTATACAATCACATGATACTCTTATCTTGGTTAAGGAAAAGAGAAGAATGGAAAGAAATTGTCTTTCCAAGGATGAGTAGGTTTGAGGAAGTTTGCAACTATATTCATTAGTATTTATGATCACAAAAATGATTTGTAAGTCTTGATCATGGACAAATATTTCACTAGCCATAAATTGACAAAACTTGTAACAAGAAAAAATGGTTAGGCAGGTATTGTTTTATTTTTATTTTTTATTAAAGAATCACATTTTAGGTTAGGAGGGAAGTAACTATTAAATCTTCCAAATTTGTAAAGCTAAATGATATCACCATCTAAAATGCGCAGAACAAATTTATAGTTAATTAATTGAAATTTCTTAAATCACATATCAAATAAAGGAAGATAGAAAAATAATGTGTAGCTAGATGGATAAATAAACACACATCTAACTCTTAATCCTATCATGTTTGTTCAGATCTTCTTGTAGCTTTACCAGAAAAGGGACATGAGAGAGTACCTACACATGAATATCTTATATAAATGGATTTCATAAAAGGAAAAAATATGAAAAAGGAAATCAACCATACACAAGAAAAATGGTTATTTGGTTGAGAATCTCTATTCTCTAGTATGAACTTCACAAAACCTAACCGCACAAAGTTTAGAAACCTATTTTTTAACATCACATATTTCATTTGTGAAATTCATTTTGCCACATTCATAGTCTGTCACAAACTGCTTCACTGATAATTTCAATTTGTGAGGACATTTGTGACAGTGACCATTATTCTATGTCTTGACTAAGACACGTTATATATGGTTTTAAATTTAGAGAAAGTCTATGCTGGAAGAGTAAATACATAGGTAATTTTGATTATATAATGAGTACCCCCATCTCAAAAAGAAAAGATATCTCAATCCTTAATCTATTCAATGATTTGATTTAACATAATTAGCTAGATTCTGATGGAGACATATATGGTTGTACTTGGTAGGCTATCTGCTTCTGTCAACCACCAAAGAATTTCAATCTGCATTCCCAATTCCTATTAAAGTCTTGATCTTTCTATGAATACTTAGAAATGGTGAGTTCTACTCTTTACTGATATTATCCATTATTTTGTCTTTTCGTCTGTCTTCTTTCTAATTAATTTTAAGGTAAATACCTAATGAGTGTGATTCAATTAACCATGCTAACTTGTAAAAGAGAATTGGGTTTGTTTAGCAGAAACAATTCCTCAAGAAAAATGACATGAATTTGGAAAAAATAATAAACAAAACTACATAAACAGGTGTTGTTGGGCTGTTTGAAAAGATTGAGAGACTTGTGTATCAGCACTCTTAAGAGCAGTCTTACATCAAATCTAAAGATACGAAAGTTATAAACATATATCGAAACAATTTTGTAAGTTATGAAAAATTAGTAAATAATTTGGTGAAGTGTTATAGATATTAAATAAATGAGCAAAAGGAACTTTACTATACCTACCAATCATTATGACAGATTATCCTGAAAATTGTCTGGTACATGGTTCAGTTGAAGATCACATCCAATACCATAAACTTGTAGCAATAAAAGTGTGACAGATGGAGCCCCTCAGATGCTAATGCCACTACCTGAGCAAAGCCAATGGAGGCACAACACCAGCTATACAGCGAGGTATGTTCTTATTTTCATGTGATCATCTCTTAATCATGTGATACATGAAACCCTTTTTCTCATTTTATGGCATTCATTTGGAAATAGTTTCACTTCTCAAAAACACAAAATGGTTTTAACACTTAAACTAACCAAAAGCTAGCATGTTTTTGTAACCAGTGTATTGGAGAAGAGATGTCACTTGTTAAATAAGGGCATAGTTCAAGTACTAGAAATGCAATCAGACATGAAGATGAAGATAATCTTTAATATTAGCATTTTTGGGAAGCTTTGATCTAAATTAATGATATGATGGAGAACAGAGAGAATAGTGAACCTACTTCAAATCTTTAAAAGAGGAAAACAGCATCACACTTCCATCTGTACTGGTCTTAAGCACCCAATGGTTTACAGCCAAGCATACCATATATTGTCTACATATTTATGCTTTTGAATTAAGAAAAACATTAACACCATATTTTCTTATACATTTTTTTTATCAGTTCAAATTTATTAAGAATTAAAAAATTGTGTAGATAGGTCTTGTTCGTAATTGTACTTTACGTGGATTGTAAATGAAAAACGTCTAATTCGTATAAATGTTATTTGTGATTTGATAACAAAAGTAAATTTTTTAAATCTAATTCATTCTTATAAAACTAGTTCATGAGATGAAATTTGTACCTGTACTGATATAGGGTTCACCCCTCAATAACAACACAGCAAAACCGAAGAGTCCAGCCCCAGCCCATCGGACACCCTCAGGAACAAGACCGAAGAGTCCAGCCCCGGCCCATCATGACTACTTGACACCAGTCAACCTAACCTAATCTGAAGGATTAACAGTGTAAACAGGATCATCCGCGCCTAAGTACCATTAGCAAATGGAGGCCCAAGACAGAGCAACAGGCCCAATAAGCAGGCCCACCCAGACCACTATAAATAGAGGTAGTAAATGCGAGGTAGGTGGTTGTGAACACTGTATATTGACTTTGCTCCGATATTTTTACTGACTTGAGCGTCGGAGCGTCTTCGCAGGTACCCCCACCTGTCTGACCGAGGAGACCACGGTGCTAAAGGAGGACGACATCAACTCGGAGTGAGGAGACCGAAGACCAAACGTTCCAGTAAGACCATACCTTGGGAGTCACCGGTTCCAGTAAGAACAGTACCTATTTTATATACATTAATTTGGTCTTATCTTTAATCGATATTAGATCTCTAATATTTAAGATAAGCACCTATACCACAACAAGTAATTTAAAAAGTTATTTATTACAATATTATTAGATGACTGACAATAAACAATTTAAGAATGTATAAAATATATTATGTATTGGAATTGTATAGTTTGTTTGACTACATAGAAATGTAGTACTGTTTTGGAATAAAAAAAATAAGTACAAAAGAGATTTTTACTCTAATTCAAGTCAAAACTTAGTTATAAATAATTAATAGAATAATACATAATAATTTTGAGACTTTTACTCAATGATATATAAATCTTTTATCATGTATAAGATAAGTTAAGTTATTGAATAATAATAAGAATAATAATTATTTTATTAATTATTTAATTTTTAATAATTTTTACATACTTTTATATTATATATTTATAATTGTTTTTTATATTTATGGTACATTATCATTCATATATATATATATATATAATATATTCATAATTTTGTTAGGAATATTTTTTAAGATATATAATGATATATTGATATCCAAATAAAGTAAATTACATTTTTAAATGAAAATAACTAATAAAATATTAATAATTTATATTAAATTAATTTTCATAAGCTTTTTTTTATAAAAATGTTTAATTGAATAGTTAAAAGGTTGATGAAGGTCGTCATCAACTCATGTGTAAATATAATGAATAATATTTTGAAGTTGCTTATTCTTATAAGATAAATAGATTCCCATAAAAAAAAGTTGAGAGAATAATCAATATGTAGAGCTAACAAACAAAGATTAATATATTGATTTGAACTTAAGAAAGGAGAATTTAATATAATGTGATGAGACCTTTTGCTTCTTACCAACCCTACCCAAATTTCTGAGGTCTATCTTCTAACCAATCTATGCTACGCACCTGTCATTCTTCTTTTTCAGCTTTTTTTAGATAACGACCAAAATGAATCTCAAAGAGAAAATGTATCTTAATTTTTCTAGAAAAAAAAAAAAATATATATATATATATATATCATAAAAATTATTATTTTATATTTTTTCAGTTATACTTATTGATAATGGAAAATAATAATTAATTATTCAAATTTAAATATGAATTAGAATTTTAAAATTGAATAAAAATAAAATAATTAAATAATATATTAATAAGAAATTCATAAACGTAACTAAAACAGGTCAAATAAGTTAGGTTCAATAAATCAATTTGAAAAATTAAAAATAAGTTAACTAGGTAAACAAAAATTGTGATTAAATAAGATTATTTTTTACCTATATACTTATTTGTTAAACTATTTTATAAAATAATAATTATATTTAACAATTCTACTTTTAGAATCAAATGTTTATAAATAATAATTATATTTTTAAAAATATATAAGTCAAATTATTTTATGAATATATATATATATTATATAATTTATATATCAATTTATTATATTTAAGATTAAAATTAATTTTATTAATATAATTTAAATGTTATAAATATATTTTTTATTTTTTATTTTAAATTTTTTTCTTTTTAACGTGATATAAAATAAATTAAACTGAAAATCATAATCTATTAAACGAGATAAAAAAAATTATAATAACTTATAAAATCAAATTAGGCCAAAACGATTCGATTAAGCTAAATTAGATTAAACCAATTTATTTAATAATTTTATTTATAATATTAAAATTTAAAATTAAAGATGAAATCATATCCTCTTATTATACTTATCAAGTTTTGTATTTATAAATATCTTAACACTAATATCATATAAGTTTTTTTAAAATAATTTTCCTTTCATTTATTATATTTTTAAAATAACATTATCAAATTGAAACTTCAAACCACTTAATTAGGAAAAACAATTATTATCTTAATATTTAATAATTTTGTTATCTTTTAAATTTGGCGTACATATATTCATATATTTTTAGTTAATATAAAATTTTATTTTTAATTAATATAGAATTTTATTTGATTTTTATTTTATTGAAGCAAATTTATTTAATCTCTTACAATTCTATTTATTAAAATATTTGAATTAATTATTCATATAAAAAAAATATGACGTCTTCTTAGATGAATTTTTCCCTAAACTTGTCAAGAAAATAAATATGAAAAAAATTGATTTTTTTTAAACTTAATTTAATTTATGTACAAATTAAAAATTGAAAACATTATATAGGATAATTTTTACAAATTCATTCATATATAAGTTAATTAGTTTATAAAAAATTTCATTTAAATTTTTTATTTCATTAAAGATTTATAAAAAAAAAATCATCTAAATATATTTATATGTTTAAAATGTAAAAAGTTAATAGCTTGGAAAAGTAAATAGTGAATTATGAGGCCCACAAAAATATATTTTGGAAGATCGCGTATCCCAATCTTAAGTGAATGTCCCTTTCTTCAGGTTAGAAAGTCTTTTCCTTAATGTTCCAGAAGCTTTATGCATCAAACCCATAATGAACTTGCATTATTCATCATGCATTACATGTTTTTTTAAAATAATATATCTTACATTATTAAATTCATTGATTATTTATTTAAAAAAATTTATATTTTTTTTATAAAATAAACGAATAAAATCATTATAATTTTAAATTGAATCAAATTAATAAACTGAATCAACCGGTTTTCAAGCTTGAATTAAATCTAATTAAAATAAAAGTTTATATAGAAGCTGATCTAAGATTGAACACTCAATTCTTCTAAAATGGAGTCAATTTTAGATTCAAATAATTTCTAATCGTAAATGTCTCTATAATTTTGAAAAGACTATGGTGATTATGTTGCTTACAAGTTACAAGTTACTTAAGAAGAAGACCTATAATTTCACATCACAAACCAAATACTATCATAGCCCCTTTGAATTTCCTTCCTATTCTTTTCATTTATCCCCTTCCTTTAGAACTTAGGCCATTAATTAGACCTAAATTAGACCTAGAATCTCTCATTTCTTCAATTTCTACATGGTTAATAGTTCATAACTAAACTCTCACTATATTCTTGGATTAGGCCACTCCAATGTTTGATTTTCCATCACAATCCCAACCATTTTCAACACCCATTATTTGTGGACCAGAAAAAAAGCCCACTAGACATGTTTGGGCCTAGTTAGGAAGTGATCAAGAAGGTATAGAAGACTTTAGACATGTTTGAATAAGTTTCTTTATAAACATTTTTAAGAGAGAAATAAAAATAAAAAATAATTTTTTCATCAATTAATTTGTAGAACTTCTATCATCTAGTTTCAATAATTATTAATTTTGTGTATAAATTAATTTTTATTTATGTAAAAAAAAATCCTTTAATAGTTTTTAAGGTGAAATTGTCCTAATATGTCCTCTTGAGAATAGGACAAGGGCAATGTAAGTTTGTCATTTAATGGAATTGTGACAAAGGACTGTGGAATGAGAAAAAAAATAGAAATGGAAAAATAAATATATTTTTGTTAGTCATTATTATAGAATAATAAAATTCCAACTAAGATTTCATCAATCATCTACCACATATTAAAGTATTATAAAAATAAAAAACTGCAAAATATACCAAATAAAAAATTATGGTACAGAAATATAAAATATCAAGGAAAAACATTCTTTTTTTGTAGAAATACTTTTATACACATTAATCTCAATCGAAATTACATGTTTAAAAAATCTAAACCTTTTGTTTTAGTTTTGTTAACACAAATTGTTCTTTTTTCAATTGTCTATATAATGCTTGAATTTCTTATAAAATATATTCATTTACATTATTTACAACAACAAAATTTTTGAAAAGGAAAATTATAAAAAAAAATATTAATGGCCACATGCTCCTATAACACAAAGCTAGTAACTAATATTTCAATCTATAAAAAAAAAAAGCAAATAAAATACAAAAAACATGCCTTGAAAACATTGACTAGTATTTGGTTGGAAACTTTAAAATAATGTATCAACCATTTCAATGGAAAAAAAAAATCAATTTATTATCTTATAATAGAAAAAGTAAATTATAGACATTAAAAAGGTCGAATATTAGAGTAACCTCCTATAATGTGGCTGGTATTATTCTAAATTTATTATTATAGGATTTGAAATTAAGATATCCCTTAATTATGTGATTAGGCTTCACAAAGTAAGAAATTTATATCGAGATAGACCCTTAACTCACAAGTATTTATTTAATATGCTATATCACATATATATTTTGAAATCATATTATTATTATTATTTTATAAATATATATGGGGGATAGTTGACTAGTTATGTGTGGCTATGGGAAGGTCAATGGAGTGTAAGGAAATAAAGAAACCCTCGTGGACAATTTCTGAACAATAATGGCTAAAATTGGAGTGCAAACTATTTAATGTGCAGATAAAACAGCTGAACCATGATGATTATCACCTAACAATAAATTCTGAGAATCAAGTTGGATTCAATAACTTTATTAACATATTATCATGAACTTTGCTTTACTAATAAACTCAAAGAATCATATCGAAGGATCTCTTTCTGGGAATTGACAGAGTTGGAATCTCTGCTAAAAAATCTGAATTTTTTGAAGGTCTGCATAGTTTGTTGTGAAGACATTTACTTTGTTACATTGATAATATGATTATAAAAGAAGATATTTGTCACATGGATGATGCAAATATTGAAAAGATGATGAGAATTAAAAAACTGATAAGGGTGAGCATTGATTGAAGCATGCATGGTGAGATTGAAAGAAAGGGGTAAATGTACTGCACTTTCGTGAACCACATTAGATGATATTGTTCATAGGGTCCAACACAATCCTACTCTTTTTAATTCCTTCACCCCAATTCTGGGTTCCACAACCTAAAGACAACAACGACTTTTCTTTTTCTGGATGTGCCATGCATTATTTCAATATCTTTTACTCAAGTACTAGCTTAGGTTACTGAAGTAATTAGATATTTTTAATTTATATATTATTATCGGAGATCTTACATCACATCATATAAAGTTAAAATAAGGTTTATAAAATATATAAACCTCATATCATTGAATTGATTTTATGAGAATAAGTTAAACTTAAATTTACTATTAATATAGTATTAATATGGTATCAGAATCTATCCTAACAAGATTCTCGATCATTATTGAACCACTCAAAAATTACTATCAGACCACTCATAAATTTCTAATCCCACATTGAATTTGAGGACTCATAATATGAGAAAGGTGTGCTGAAAATCTTATATCGTCTAAAAATAAGATTAAAATAAAGTTTATAAAATAATACAAATCTCACCTTATTGAATCAATTTTATAAAATTGAATTAGAATTAAATCTACTATTAATACTATTAATAGTATCAATCATTTTCACCAAGATTCATCTTTTAATTTTCCTTATATGCCAAAACATATAGAATTATGAACAAACTTAGTTTTAGTATATGGCTTCATAGAGTACTTTGTTAAGATGTTTTGCTCTAACCTAAAGAAGCTAAACTTGTGGGAAGACAGAAAGATGTTTAATGGAAATAATTAATGATGAAAGTAAATAATGAAAAGTATTTTTATTGATGAGAAATAGAAAAAAAAAAAGTGAAATGTAAAAAGAAATAAATAAAAAAGTAGTAGTGAAACTCACTTTCTATCCTCGAAGGAAACAATGAAGTGATGTATGTGATAGTTGAATGGGAAGATATATTAAGGTAAGTATGTATTAAGTGAGTGAAAGATTGGTAGTGAAAGAAGTTACAAACATAAGGAAGAAGTGAATGAAGTGAATGTGTAGGGTTGAGGTATTTAAGTTGTTGAGTTTGAAGTGTGTAAGAAGAGGCTAAAAATTGGGTAGCAGGGGGATGTAGCTAACCCTCACATGTAGGTGATTGGTCCCCCTGGGCCTGGGACAAGATTTAAGCCACAACATTTACATTATTTATTGCTCGGTTTCTCTTATTACGTCCACATGTTTCCGCCTTATCAATCATCCATATGTTCCAAATTAATCACATTTTTTTACTTTTTCATGTAACAAAATATAATTTTATTTTCAATCTAAAATTTTAAGATTTTAAATTTATATTTTTTTATTTATATATTATATTATAGATTTATATTAATTACGATGTCTCACGATATTATAAGTAATACATTTTTTATCAACTTCTCTTTTGTGACTTGGCTAAGATTATATAGTGTGTAGAGATGAGTTGCATCTAATTCAGCAAATCATCATAATTTAACAAAAAATTTCCTGCCAAGTTTTTTCATTTTTCTAGATTTATTTCAATCTAATATTTTTTTATCGGTTGAGTTGGATTATAGTTTTTTAATGTATATATATATATTATATATATATATAATTTTTAATTTAATTTTTTTTAATAATTTTTTAAATAAAATATATTATTTAATATTTATATAATTAAATAATTAAATATTTAAAAAATATATTTAAATATTTAAAAAATATATTTAAATAAATTGAATAATATTATATTATTATTTAATAATTTTAATCTTGAATTTAATATTCAAAAATCTGTTATTAAATTTATAAAAGATTAAATTAAGTTTGGTTGGATATAGGTTAGATTCATTCCATTGATGATGAGTATGTTTATACTATTTAATTAAAACTTTTAAATAAAATTTCGGATATTTTAATGAAAATGATCAAGATTCTTTTATCAACAACAAAAATAAGTTTATATCTAAAGACAAACCAATTGTACTAAAGTATTTATTTAAGAAAAAAAAACCACTTGACGTTTTACCAAAATATATATATATATATATATATATTATTTATAAGATAATTTTCTTCTATTTTTATCAGTTTTTTTTATTTGTATTATATTTTAGATTATAGTAATATGATTTATTTGACTATATAAAAATAGGGTGTTACTTGAAAATGAGAATGAAAAAGTAAATATATAAGAGATTTTTTTTTTTTTAAATTCAAATCAGAATTTGATTGTGGATTATTAATGGAGTAAAAATAATTTTAGAACGTTTGTTTAATGGTATATAAATCCTTTATCATGTATCGATAAACTAAGTCATTAAATAATAACAAGAGAGATAATTATCTTATTAATTATTTAATTTTTAGCATACTTTACCTATTTCTATCCTATATATTTATAATATTTTTTTTTTTACTTTTAGTATAAATTTTATTAGTATATTTTTCTTTATCGATAAAAAAAATAGATAATAAATATTATAATTTTAATTATGTTTTATTTAAACTCAAAATTAGAAAAAAAAAATATACTAATATATAGAGGATTAATATAAGAGAACATAAAGTTAAAATCAATTAATGAAAAATGTTATATTGATTATACTTTTATTTATTCAAATCTTACTATTTTTTTTTATTAAATTTGTATTTGCCTCCCCAAATTTTTTTCTCATATTACCTCCTTTTCAAAGTCTTACACCCCTTATATATACATTACAATTATTTCTCTAAATTATTTTTTAAATATTATAACGTGTATTCCTAGGTTGATGTAAATGTAAAAAAGATGAGTATTACAACCAATTTGAAAAAAATCTAATCCCTATAAACTTGGTCGATGTTAATGTAATTTTTTTTTTCATTTATTGTTGTGATTTTGAATATGTGTTTGAAAACTAAGTTAAAATATATTATCGATAACATTATGATAGAAAACATCCTAATCATATTTGAAGAATATTTAAATTTAACGAATTAAGTCTAATAATTCACTAATATGTTAGTTAATATATTTGATTTGTTAAGATTCACTCGATTAATTAAGATCTTATCAATTTATTCATTATGATATACTATACCCACTAAATCTTATAATTTAAATTTATTAAAATAATTCATTACTAAATAATACTATAAATATGAAATATTAATTAAATATAATCATTTATCTATTTTTTTATAAACGTATACCAAATTTTCTTAAACACCTAAAATACATTTCAAAATTTGAACTATAATATTTATTTTATTTTCATTTTATATTTTAAAATATTTTTTTATTTACTGTTGTTTAGATATTGTTTACCTTGTCAAATATATGTTTAATTTTTTTTTTCATCTCTTAAAATTTACAAAACTTTATTTTGGTCAAGATAGTTTTAAGACTTCAATTCAATACTTTCCTAGAATATATTAAGCTTGTCATTAACTTGTAAAAATTATTTTATTTTTATTTGTAGAATCTTTTAATTGTAATATCCCTGTAAGTAACTTTTAAATCCTGTTTATTATAGGGAAATATATTTCAGAAAAATATCAGAAACGTCCTAAAAACAAAACAGCCACCAAATCTAATATACCCCTTTTTGTAACATAAAAAGAAAACATATTATGTAACACAATTATGGAAAACATCCACTTTACAAATTTAGCATTATACATCTAAAATTAATTTACAGTATACAATTTACAATTTAACTTCCAAATAGTCACAATTAATTTTGAACATCAGCGGTAAGATGATCTGCTTTCATGTCAAAATTTGATACAAGCAGCAAAAGTAATACCATAAAATAAAAACAATATTTTAATCAAATTTATTGAGATAGTATGATGCAATCCTCAAATCATACATAAATTAATTCAATACAAATATGACATATTTAATGCGTTACAAAATTCTTAAAATGTTAAATAATATGGAATCTTTAATCTCAAAGTCCAACATCTCTCAAACATAACAGTAATCGAACCATAAACATTTATCCTTATCAAATCTTTTACATTTTAGGGTCACCCATCTATCCCCATCTAGATACCACATAAAAGGTGATTTCCAACTATTTATCATTTGGCTATTCTCACAAATGACTTATGCGAGTGAAACCCCCGTCGACCTCACATCACACGATACTCTATGTGTGACTAGGATAATATTTAAAGTTTGGATACCTCTATAAAGCAGTAGGTCTCACTAATTCTATATATACTGAGTTATGTCAAATAGTATCATGTCATAACTATTTTACGTAGACATACTCATCACATAAAACTACATAATACAAAATTAAAATACAAAATCTCAATTCATTCAATAATTCACAATACAGGATAATTAATTATTATCATACATGTTATCACATCAACTTTCTCACTACATTACAACAATTCATACTATAATCTCTCAACATGTTATATTATTCCAACACCCTTCAACTTAACATTCTATCATACATACCAATCATCACATTTTCACATAATCTCCACAATCATATCAATACTTGACCATAACCATTGCATTCTTGTATTACATAAAATTAACATTTGTTCTAACATTAACAATCTAATAAGTTTAAAACTAGTAACAACATATCTATTTGATTTGAACCTTGTATAATTTATGGTATTTAATAATTTACAACAACAATATATTTAAGATAATAGATTTTGAAAAATTACACATTAATATCAATGACTTAATACATGATTTCATCATTCACATAACCTTATAAATTTATTTCAATTTCAGCAAAGTATTTCAAAATCAGAGTAATTTCATTCAAACGAAACACTCTTACTCAAGCGTAATCACTTTCAAGAGCAACTCTAAGTCTTAGAATATTTTCGCTCAAGGTTTAAGCGAGAATCTCGCTCAAACGAAAAGTGACTCGTTTGTCGAGCAATTAGCTTCCCTTACCTTAAATTTTCAACAACTCTTGAAGATTCAAAGAAATTTTCAAAGATTACAAACTATCCCAAATATCTAAACACAAAAAACGTCCTAATTACTTTTAATTATCCAGAATTTTATCAAGATCACCTACAATTATCAATTTCCCCCAAATTTAGCCCCAAATTAAGAATCCTAATCTTAGAATTAGAACAACTTACCTAATTGTAGAGATTAATCAATGAAAGATGTTCCTCTATTGAAGATTTTTCTTCCAATATGTCTAAATTCTCGATTAAATTGAAAATGAAAGAAAAATTTAAGAGAAGAGTTGAGAGAGTTTGGAAAAATAAGAGAATACAAGGGAGAATAAGGAAGAATGTGATTCTGAAAAATGTGAAACAAATGAAAATGTTTAAAAAAAATTTAAGCTTAAATATATTATTCTCCATCCTTAATATAGTAGGTTTAAGATTCTCCCAAATTCTAAACCCCAAATTCAATATTTTAATAAAAAAATAGAGAAAAGATAAATTATTACTCATATTGATGGTGTCATATTTTAAAAAAAAAAAAAGAATTTAGTAATATAAAATTTACCTTTACCTTTGTTATTTGATCTTAAGTATATTATGATTAAATTATTTTTTATTTATATTTTGTGTGAAACTTTAAGAGAATTGATAAGACTATTAGTTGATGTGAAACTAGAAGAAGAAAAAAAATATTATCTATGTCTATGATGAAGTTATAGAAAAGAATATAAATTTTTTCATTTTATTAAAATACAGATTGTGATGTTGGAATTTCAATTAACACAAACTTAAATTATGAATTTTTTTTAATTATTTGGGGGCATATATTTAAAAATAGAAAATTATGAATTTATTAAATTTTGCACAATTATGAACATTTTTATTTCTTAATTGAAATAATAAAATCTTTATTTAAATATAATTATAATAAATCAAACAATCAATTTTAAACATATCAAAATTAAGACAGTTAAAAAGACATATTTTTTTACATTATTATAAATTATAATCATCATTTCATACACTAAGAAAAGTTCAACTGTAACCATCATGTTTTAAAATGAAGATGTACAGCAATATTAATAAACATCACCACGGAATTTATATGGATGGTGATAAATAATATTTTTACAAAAAAAAAAAATATTATTATTTTTTTAAATCTCACGTCAGCATCTTTTATCTTTTATGAGTGGTGTTAGTATAGTTTTTACTATTTTTATTTAATTAATTGCAATTAAAGGAGCATATTTTTTTGTTAGATGGTAACAACCATTTATAGCAAAAGGCCTGGATCATGAGGAAAGACACCTTTTCTGCAATTTGAATTTAATCTTATTCAATACCATTAAATCAAAACAGTAAAGCTTTTATATAAAGACAAAATTCATTCATATTCTACACATAAATTTATTAAGTTTTTCTTAAGTAATAAATACAAGGTTTTATTTTGGGCATGACTTGCCGACAATGCTCCTTTCTCTTTACCACCCACTAATTATTCCAATCTTATCTTCATTCAAGACATAATCTTTTTTTAAATATAATTAGTTTTAATAAGATATTTTATTTATAGACTAATCAAATATAAAGATAAGATAATTTTAGTAAATGAACGAGAAATTATAAATTAAATTAAAAAGAGCAAATTATTATGACATTTTGCGAGTTTTTTTAGATTGGACACGTGATTATACTAATCTTTTTATTTGTTTGAAAAGTATTAAGCTAACAACAACCTTTATTATCACATTAATCTTAATAGTTGAAAAACATCACATCATATATTCTTATAAAAGAAGTTGTTGTAAACATTAAAAGAAAACAGGAGGTGAGTAATTAAAAAAAAAAATCTCAAAAACAATAGTATAATTTACTCAACTAAAAATTTAAATTATAAATTCTAATTTGATTTTTTTTTTAATTATAGAAAATATTTCTTAATATTTTTTTTCTAGGTTTATATGCATACTTTATATATCTTACAGTTTTACATAAATGAAAAAAGTAAAATAAAAAAAGAGTCTAAACCTAATGACGCAGTAGAAATCATAAACTTAAAAGGATGTGTAGCGATAATATTAAGATGTATATGTATATGAATGTGTGTATGTTCCTTTTTAAATTCTTAGAAGAGTATATATATATATATATATATATATATATATATATATGGATATATTTTTTTATTAAAAATTATAAAAAAATAATAATAAATAAACTTATTCATAAATTAATATATATATATATAGTTAATTTATAAAAAAAATTCATATAATTTTTCAAAATTATTATGTTTAATTTGTACATAAATTTTATAATTTATAAAAGATTAATTTATTTTTTTCTAAAAAAAGTTTTCCAACTATATCTTTAACATAATTTATTATATATTTTATAGAGTCAAACTTTTAGACTTGAAGTGTCTACAATACATGTGTGTTTGTTTGTATGAACATATGCAAGCGTGTTCATAACATGCTAGCCTCAAACTCTTAAACAAGTATCATAATACATATTATATATCTATAATTAGAATTAGACAAGGTTATATTAGACACAACGTATGTGTTTATTTTCGTGCAAGACAACATACTACGTGTTTGTGTTTATTCTCGCGCAAGACAACATACTACGTGTTTGTGTTTAAGTGTACGTACCAGAGAATTCTTAGAAACTAAATATGATATTTTTAAAATATCCGAGAGATAAAACACATGTGAAATAGAAAAGTATAATGATTAGAAAGTTTTTTTAATAATCCTGGATCATCTTTTATATGATTTTGATATCTTCAACAAGTTGCATAATATTATAATTTTTTTATGCCATATATATATATATATATATATATATATATATATATATATATATCCTCCAACCTCCAACACGTTAGACTAGAGAATAATTTATTTTAATAGTGTTATAATTAGTTGTGTGGTTCAAAAAACATTTCACCCACAACAGAGATTAAACATGAAATTTTCTGCTAAAACATTCTCCCCTCTGCAGTTTATTTCATATAATATCACCTTGTTCTTCTTCGTATGTTTAATTAAAAAATATCGAATCAATCAGCTAAATAATTTTATTAATAGATAAAGTCATAAAGTAAAAGTAAAACACATATGATCAATAAATAACTAATATTTTTTAATTAAATTAAGTAACTGTACTCATAAATATCGAATATCAATAACCAAGCATTTTAATTGAGAGGCGAAGATACATGCAGCAGCAGATAATGTACCATGATATAATAGCATGAAAATGGAGGTTCTGATAAAGAACAAACCCCAAAGCTTATAAAAACATATATAGAAATTAAAGAAAAACTTATTGATTGTATTAAAATGTAAAAAAATGAATTTGATAGACAAAATATAATTTATTTAATTATTTCATATTATGATTTTAATTGCAATGAATCTGAATGCATGTGAACATTAAGTGCATGAACCACAAAAACACTTTGAAAAGGAGGCTGAAAAAGTCTCAGACCTATCACCAATGGAGGTTGATATAAATAATTTATTTAAAAAAACGCACAACAATTAATTGTAAAGGACAGCAGGCCCTCTGCTGGTGTGAAACCAGAGTTGCCAGCAGGATGAGAAAGACAAAGGACTAAGTTTTATTAGGTTGAATAAATTTTAATTATTTTTCTTTTGGGTACAATTATTAATAAAAATTAATTTAAATTTCTCTTATAACTCTCTCTTTTATTTTTATTTTTAACATATAAAAATAAGATAAAAGTAAGAAAAACACATGTACATTGAAGTCTAGGTATTATTATGGTAGATAAGATAAGATAGTTAACATAATGATAGTTATAGATGTACTTGTAATGTACACTTTGTTTGTATTGAGGAGTTACCTTCCTACTGGGGGACCTAGAAAAGTAGTTCCATTTGCAAGAACTTAAAGTCTAATTCACACACATTCACAGGCATTCTCTTTCTTTCTTTTCAACACCTTTTTGTGCCTGATTTGGTTACATGGATCTAGAACTAGAACAACCCTTCTGTACGTTCCTCTAGTGACATGTTCATTAGATCTTCGTTGCACTGAGGTCCAGCATCATCGAAAAGCCAATTCTCCAGAAACATGAGAGGCACTTGCGTCTCTAGGTTCGGCTTGCGCTCGACCAAGTTGGTGTTATCTTCTGCTGACACAGATGAACGTTCAGAGTTGAAGCTCCACAAGGAGTCAAGAGCACGGTCCTGTGTGCATGTGATGGTGCTTTGTGTTCCCTCACTGGAACTAGACCCGGTGGTTACCATGTTGCTCAAGGAGTAGTTTTTCTGGGATTTGTTTGGGGATTTCTTCATCCAATTGTCAAGCAACCGGGCTATGTTTTCTGTGCTTGAGGCGTATGAGGATGTTTGGTTTGGTGATGTGGGGTGGTGGTGGTGGTGGTTGTGATCATGGAAACATTGGGAAGAAGTGGAGGGTACTTTGGTCTCAGGGAAAATTTGGGTTGGTTTGTCAAGGGACAAAGCCTCACATAAGGCTTGTTTGGCCATGTGGATATCTGTTTGAAGTCTTCTCTCCCACTGACCCTTTAGCTGTGAACAAGAGTTTTCCTTTTCATAATTGTTACTACCTTCATCACCACCCTCACTTTGCATCTTCTTCAGCTTCTTCTTCAAATGGGTATTCCAATAGTTTTTTATGTCATTGTCTGTCCTCTGAGGAAGGTAGGAGGCTATTGCAGCCCATCTGCACCCATTACAC
Source organism: Macrotyloma uniflorum (assembly GCA_016859785.1). Classification (NCBI taxonomy): domain Eukaryota; kingdom Viridiplantae; phylum Streptophyta; class Magnoliopsida; order Fabales; family Fabaceae; genus Macrotyloma; species Macrotyloma uniflorum. Next base: position 3,689,419 of record BDMB01000006.1, on the reverse strand, counting down.
ACACCTCACGTCATCATAAATTCATCTTTATCAGAAACCCATTATTATTATCAAACTAAACAGACAGATCCCAAATTTTTTTTCCATTTATACTCAATTCAAATCCTTGTAAATTTTATGAATCAAAACTCAAAACCCAAAACTCAGAAAGTAAAGTAAAGCTTTTACGTTATTAGGAGAAAAAAAAATCCAACCTTTAAACTATATAGCCATTAAAATCCAAGGTGGTACCTGTTACCCAAAAGTGCTTGGAGGTGGATTATCATTTTCTCTTCATGATCGGTGAAATTGCCTCGTTTGATACCAGGTCGGAGATAGTTGGTCCATCTGAGTCTGCAGCTTTTGCTGCATCTCATCAACCCTGAAAAAAAGCAAAATTAATGCATCATATACAAGTACACACCCCTCACCAATTTCATTGAATAAACAACAGACGGAGTCTAGTTGCACAAAAATGAAAACCAAAAAGAATTATTAATGAAGAAGATATTAAAAGCATGAGTTAAACTAATGTTGAATTTCTGTTACCTGTATTAGTGGGAACCGATCTCCAATTCCCTGGTCCATGCTCTTGAATGTAAGAGACCAAGATGATGTCTTCCTCAGGAGTCCAAGGCCCTTTCTTAATCCCAATCTTGTCACAGCAAGGTGGTCTTCCCATTTTGTACCAAGGAAAAAAAATGGCGTGGCTATAGCTATAAGTTTTTTTTTTTTCTCTTTCTCCTAGTTCTTCTTTTCTTCTTCTGGTTTGATATGATCCCTTGTGGATTCTTATACAAGGGAGTATTTGAAACGCAGAGACAAGGTTCTGCAACTGGGGCTGGCTTGTCTATTTTCCATGAGTGAGGTATATATAGGGAAGAGAAGACGAAGTAACTTGGGTTCATCGCTGACTGGAGCAAAAATGAGGTAGTAAAATTAGGAAAAAGAGTCAAAAGCTGCATTTACTCAAGCATGCAAAAGTCAGCCATTCGTCCACCCTTCACTCTCTTTCTACATTAACATTTCACACAAATCCTTCACCATCATTATTATGAACGGTGGAAACACCCAGAACCAAATCCGCACCAAAATACGTCTTTTAAAGTCTTTTCGATGTAATAGTAAATAGTATTACTATATAATTTTAACTCATTTCAAAATCAAATTATAATAAGTAATGGTTACTTTTTACTACCTCTTTCTCATATTTTAGATGTTTAAGATTTAACATTAATTTGCATAAATAAAGAATATTTGATAATAATAATAATAATAAATATCGGTATTTTATATTAAAATATATTTCATTTAATGCATTGCCTATGTCCCATTACTAGTGAATATTTAAAAATGTAAAAAGAAGGTAATAACAAAATAATAACACTCTTTTATTGATTCTCTTTCCCTTTTTTTTCTTGTATTTATCTCCTACTTTTGTTTCTTTTGCATTTATCTTTATGACATTGAATGCATTTAACTTTTACTAGTGAATGTTAAATGAGAATATATATTAAAAAATTTAAAATTCTAAAAATATTTTTTAGATAAAAAAGATATATTTAAAGATGTGAAAAGAAGGTAATATAAAAAAAAGAACACTCTTTTATTGATTATCTTCCTTTCTTTCTTTGTAGTTATCTCCTACTTTCTTTCCTTCCTATTTAATTTTGTGACATTAAATGCATTTAACTTTTAGTGAAAAAATTTTAAGAGAGTATAACATCTTTTGATAATAATATAAGTTTTTATTTACTAACAGATGTCTTAAGATGTGATGAAAATCAAGGCTATAAGAATTATTTACCATTGATGTTCTTGTGTTACTGTTTTTAAGATTTTGCTTATGCAGTATGAACGAGGGTGCATCAAAATTTGAGTTTTCTCCACAGAACAGTGTCACTGTTGGAATCTAATAATATGGGCTTTTGGATATAACAAGTTGTTTTCATGGTAATTAAAAGTGGTGTCTTGTGATGTGTGCTTCTTGATCGTGTGGTTCAGAGGTTTTTTGAAGAACACAGGCTTTTCAACTTCGGTCGGCATAATGAAGAAAGAAGAATGTTAGTGGCATTGTTTATTAATGTAATTTGTATTTTTCAAAAAATTCTTCTAATATTTATGCTTTTTTTTTTATTATAATATGAACTTGTCTTTTATTAATAAGTAGTATACTTAATATTAGAAAAATATGCTGAAGACATGTGCCCCTTTTCAAACAAGAAACACGACTTTCCCGTATCTTGTCGGTTATTAATTTAAGTGATGGAGTTTCTTTTATTTTTTTAAATATAAAATAGGGATATTTTTTTCATATTTATCTTCTTATTATTCAATTGTTGCTCCATCAAAACTAATATTAATGACATAAAAACTCAAAAGTTGATTTCAAAACAACATTAATATTTTCTTTTAATAACAAACTATTTCAAATTGTGGATGTTTTTATATATTTTTATTTAATAAGTTGACGTAATGATTAAATACTGTCGTGTGGATGTTTTATATATTAAAAAGATTATGCTTATTCTTTATCATATATTTTATATTTATATTTATATGTTATGAGACTTATCTGTATATTTAAAAATTTATGCTTCATCTTTATCTTATATAAAAAAAATCAAATTAACAATAATTTTAATACTATAAATAGAATTAAAATATGAGTTTGGTTAATAAACAAATCGTCATAAGATTAATAAAAAAAATATATTATTTTTATCAACTCAATCAATTGACGAATCATATCGTATATAATCATGAAGACGATTTGAATTTTTTTTTTTGAGAACGAAAAATTATAAAATAATAAATTCACTGATTTTAGAAAATAAAATCACCCTTAGAGATTGATAAAAAAAAAAAAAAAAAGTATAGTACAATCATCCCTTTTGGCTTACTTCAACAATAAATATGTACTATTTAATATAATAGTGCAGTATATTTTTAAAAATTTTATGAAAAACATTAAATAAATAATATTACAATATAATTTATTAATACTTCATTAAAAGAAAAATAAAAGACTATTTAAAAGGTTTTAGACTAAGTAAATAAGTAGATTTATAATAAATGAAGAAATAAGAGTACCATAGGTTAAGCAAATTTGTACAAGTTTCTTGTTTTAATTATTTTTAGATAAAATATTTCAATAATAATAAATATAAAAATATTTTAATAATTTAAAAATATCACATAATTATTAATTAAGACTACTTTCTTATTAAAATCTTTTAATTAATATCAATAAGAATTTTTCTAAAAAAATAGTTGTCAGATTATTTTAATTTATGTGGATTAAAATTATTTTGATTGGTATTAATTAAGTTTATTTTATTAACATTTTTTGTTAAGTATTTTTTATTATTATTTTTAGTTTTGTTAACTAAAAATTACACTAATTAAAATTGATCAAAATAATTCTAGTCATGATTGATCAAAAGTTTTCTTATTCATAATTAAAAAAATCTTAATCAGTTTTTTAAAAAAAGGTTGAGAGAAAAAATTTCAATAAAAAATAAATAAATAATATCAATGAAATAAATTTATTTGACATTTGAAAATAAATAATTTCATAAAATTAATTAAGAAAATCTTAATTAATTTTCAACAAAGTTATTTTTTTTAAATTAATTAGAATTTTCTTAACTAATTTTGTATGTGAATAAATATTTTATTTTTTAATATTTTAAATTTATTTAAATAAATAATTAAGATCATAAATTTTATAAAATATTATATTTAATTTTATTTCTTTTAGTTTATTTTTAATGATTCGTATTTACGATAATTATATTTTAACACAAAAATATATATCAAACTATTAAGTAATAGTTGAATAATGAAATAAATAAATATATTTAACTTAAAATTAATATGTAAAATTTTATTATAATATAAATTTAAATGTTATTGTTTTCTTGCGATGATCTTAGTCACAAAAATATGTATTTTATATTTTTGTTATCTTTAAAAATTATTAATACTATGTTGATGAATTAATATTCTTTTATAAATATAAATTTAGTATTTTTTTTCCATTACAATTAGTTTAAGAATGAAATTTGGTTAAACATAAATAGACTAATAATCTTAATTCTGAATAGATATAAACCTTGAAAATATTTTATAATATGTATATTGAATCAATAAAAGTACCAATTTATAGATGAGAAGAGGAACAAATAGTAATCACATGGAAGAAAGATTTGAGTATTAGGAATTTCTCACTATTACACCACGGATTGTTCAATTTGATTGTGTAGTTAATTGGTCATCATTTAAGTTGATTATTTAATAACTCTTCAACATTAAACTCATGATTTTGTATGTTATATCTTTGTAAATAACACATGTGTATACGATATTCATTGTCTTTAAATAATATGACAATGTCTTTAGAATATTCATGTCCTACTCGTAATATATATTCTACTTTGTTCTCTTGTTCCATAAATCATAATTTAATTTTTTTTAAAAGTGGGGTTTTGACCGGGGTACTTATAGGTAATGCTCATGTCCCTTAAGAATAGAGTTCATGCACTTAACCTAATTTGTTGTCATGTATTTATAATGTTTTTCTCTATCATATATTTGAGTTCATTTTATCAGTGGAATTTCATCTAGACAAGTCTCCGCTTGTTCAAACTTTAATCTCGTAATAAATAATTTTATTAATATAGTGAGTTGTTTCATCTTATATCCTTCACTATGAAAATAAAGAAGTTAATATATATATATATATATATATTATTGAAAATTTATAGTAATATAAGAATGTATTAGTTATGTTAATTTTTTAAGTTTGCATTCTTGACTCTTTTGTTAAAATTAGAATTAATATGAAAAATTAATAAATGAGGATTATATTTGTAATTATTCAAAATATAATTCAAACAATATTATTATCTCTCTAAATTATCTTGTCACAATAATTGGAATAACTCATCCATATTTAATTTAATAACAAATGTTAGTAAATAAATGTTTTGGATATTCTTTCTCTAATATTAATTTCTATCATAATATATTTTGGATACAAAATTAGACATTAATTTATAAACTCATGTCGATTGACATTCTACATTAAGAACTTTAATTTAAAATCTATTTGATAAAAAAATAATAATTATAATATAACTATCAAACTTACATATAACATAACTTCAGTAATATCAAATGTAAAAGTAAAATATATAGACTACAAATATTGAGGAGAACAAAATTTATCCCAATAAATATGATCAAGTAAGAATATTTAACTCCTTATTATTTTATATCCAACATACTTTAATATTAAAAAAAAAAAAAATAGAAGATGAAGTTAAAAGTTAAAAGTTAAAAAATAAGATAGAGAAAATTTTGAAGAAAAAAAAAATCTCAAGAGATTGTAATCTTGATGATATAAATAAATAAATAAAATATTTTTTAAAACGTATATTTTTTAAAATTTAATTAAATAATATTTCATCTTCCGTAAATTTGATATTTCATATCTAGTACTTTTTATAAATTTTATTTGATCATGAGAAAATTATGACTTAAAGTTTGTGTATATTAGGCATAATAAATATATTACTTAAAAATATGAAACTAAATATTTTAAAATAATTTAATAATTATTTTATAATAAATAGCATAATAAATCTAGAAGAAGAAAAATGAACTTCATAATATCAATAAGTTTGGATTTGAGTTTTCATAACCTAATTTGTCATATTTAACATAATAGTTAAACAAAATGATTGTTGAATGACACTTATTTTAACATTTAGCCCTATGTAGAAAGAGAATTACTTAGGACATGGAGATACTCACATGGTGATAATTGTCGACGGATGGGACAAGAAGAAGAAGTTCTTGTCTTCACTATAAAATTTCATGTGAAGAGATCTTCAACCTAGGGTTGCAGGGGAGAATGGCGACAACAAATCATTATCCTCATCAAGATATTCTGCTTCAATTAATTTACAAAAATCTATTTTATTTTGAATTTATGTTTAACTTTTTCAAAATTTATGTTAAACAATACTTACACTCTTCTAATTTTAAAATAATAATCATATCCTCTTAGTTTATATAAATATTTATCTTCTTTATATTTTAATTAATAATTTTAACTTGGTGTCATTATATTAAAAATATAAAAGATGTGAGTTAAATGTCATTTAACATGATCTTTTGTAAATGCAATTTATCCTTGTTATTAAAATTTAGAAAATAATTGCTAATTTGTAAAAATTAATTTTTTTTTAAACATGTACTTAGTACTTAAATTAATGACATTGATAAAGTTAATTTTTGTTATAAACAATTACATCTAGTTTCTACTTCTTACATTATTAATTAACTCATTCTCTAAAATCAATACTAATCAATTTCACATTGGTCACTGTCAATTTGGTTCTTAAACTTCTTAATCATCAATCAATTCGGTTTGAAGAAGGAAACCTACAAACACTACTAGAGTCAAAATCAAAGAGGTTGATTTTAAAAAATTGATGGACCTTGTTGTCAAATGATAATTGGTGGGCCTTAATTAACGTTAAGATTAATATGATTAATCTTCACTGATTTTGAAAATTAAAACTTGTATTCGTAATTTTAGAGATTAAAATTAGTAATAACAATGATTTTGAAGATTATTTGTTGTTTTACATTCGTAAAGCAGTGAAAAATATATTTATAAATTAATTGACAGATGTTAATCAGGGATTCAAAGCAGAAACGTGGCTAATAGAAGTAATTGATTAGTTAAGTAATCAATGAGTAGTACTATATTAATTTATAGAATATAGCTAGCATCATTAACCTTAAATTATTGGCAGTTGAAAATGATATGTAATGAATAGCTCTGTTTACAATATATACTCCCATTAGTACTATATTCATACTTTTTATCTAATTTTTAATTAATTTATTGTGATATAAAAATGAAAAGAATAAAATAAAAAATCTTATAAATATTTTATTAAATAAACAAAATTATTACATTTTTAAATTGTTTAAATTAAATGACACTTAAAAACGGAGATAATAGTAGATTACTAATACTAGTTAAAACTAATCGGGAAGAACATGTTATGTAACATGAAGGATTCATTCGGAAGAACGAAAAAGAACAAACTTTTATGATTATTTATCTTTTAAAAAAATAGTTTTAATATTACTTTCAGTCCATTTAATTTAAATTTGGTGTTGTTTCGGTTCTCATAATTTTTTTTAGTTAATTAAACTTTCCATTCTTAAAATCAAACAACATATTATGATGGATTCGGGATATAAAATAAATTTAAATTTAAAAAATAAGGATTTTCGTGGAAATCTAATAAAAATTGAAGGGTTTTAAAAAAAATGTGATATTAGATTCAAAGAAAGGAAATTTAAGATTTTTCTTATTTTAAGTGAAATTTGATGTTTTGTTATCACATATTGGTTTTAAGTAATAATTTAATTTATTAATATTTAAATTTAAAAAATGATATTATTTTTAAATAAGAAAATGAAATTTACATAATTTTAAATAACCCAAGAAACCAAAACTATATAATCTAAATTAAAAGAATAAAAAATATAACAAAGGCAAAAAAAACAAATATTTCTTATTTACTACTTATAAGAATGAATATTTGAATTTATAAAAGTTGTGAAAAATAAAAAAATAATTTTTTTTTTGAGATATATCTGTCTTCTCCACACGAATGAGCTTAGAACATGAAATTGTATCACATGCAGGTCCACAGATTTTAGGGGAGAAAAAAAAGTAGCTTTTGATCATTAAGTGAGCACCTCTTTTATCATATATACACAGCTGAGTTTCACATTCAACCTATCAAAAGATGAGAAAAAATTGGAAAGGAGAAACAGAAATTGTATTGGAATGTGGAATCAGGACCATTGTGATGATTGTTAAAGATCACAATGGTGGCAAGTGGTATTTTGGTTTCAGTTTGGAATAGTTGCACTAGGTTGGTTCATTTTTGGACTTGGGACCATTGACTGTTAAAAGTTTAGAATAAAAATAGAAAGATATAGCTAACCGCCATTCAAAACTTTTCTCTCCCTCTTTACTACACACTTCTCCATTTTCAACAATGGCAACCCCTACCCTTAATTTCACTTTATCAAAATAGTATATAACTTAAATCTGTGGCCACAGAATAAGAATTACAAACTGTACCTTCAATTAATTCCTCTTGCAGACCATTGCATTCTGCATCTGTAACTCTGCATGTGTAACTGTGCATGCATGTAATCATGCTCATGACTTCATGCAAATTTAATTGCAATGTATATTTGTTCAAGTGTCAGATTTAGCAGGAGACAATAAAAAATATGAATTCTCTCACTGTTATTCAAGTTTCAATACATGATAGATTCATCTACCCAGAATAGTTAGTTAGATACTTTGAACTGTGTTATCTGCATATTGCTGCTGCCCATTGGCAATGGTGGCTGATTACTCCTGTTGCTGTCTCTCCACTGTGTAATATTATATGTTTTTATTTATTTATTATTGAATGATAATAAATTTTAAAAGAATGGATCCAAATATAGTATTTTTACTAGCTGATAAACTAAATATTTCTAAAATCATCAAAAGTTTCAAAATCTATAATGACCAAAATTAATGATTTTTCTAAAAGGCTTAAACTTAATTTAGTTATATGTTTATAAGAGTTGAAAAAATATATTTTACCCTAATTTAAATTATCTACATTTTTTGCTAAACACTATAAGCAGAGTTGTTTATATGTTCAAGAGAAGGAATCTTGGAAGGGCAATTTAAACATGTTTTCAATGTTGGAAAAACAGGCTTAAGACATATTTATAGAAACATCATTTGAAGTAAAAGAAGACTTCCACCACAAGCACAAACTTTGAGTGAATATTTCTGTGTTGTTATTATCAGAAAGAACAAGTTTTGCATGTGTTGTTTCATGCATTAGGGTGTTTTTGTATGTGGAACTAATTCGCAGCAAAATGTTGAAGTATCTACGTCAAAACAAAAAGTATCCACTAGTTATGTATAAAATGTGCTAAAAAGTGCTATCAAGGTAGGGTTCTTTAGGGTAGGGGCCATGTGGTTGCACAAGACTTTGATTTGTACCAATTACTTTAACTGATTTGTGAAAGTATATAACATGTCGGTAGGGTTTTAAATCGTAATTCAACCAAAATTACAGTCATATAACTTTTCAAGTCATATAACTTTTCAACTATTTAATTGTAACGATGTTGATTGTATTTGTTTTAAATCGTAATCCACCAAAATTACAGTTATATAATATTTTTTTTCTATTTTTTTTACCTTTGGGTTGTATACACTTGTCAAGTGTCAATGTCTAGATAAGCTATTAGTACTATCTCAAACTAAATTTCTTTTTTTAAATTCTTCTTATTAAAAGATGAGAAATAATTATATGCAGAGACTAAGAAGTTAAAAGAAAAATTTAAAAGATTATGTGTTTCATTGCATGTAATCCAACAAAATATATTTAAATTTTTTAAAGTTAACTTAAAAATAATTTCTTTGAAAAAAATTATTATACTTTATACAATACTAATTTATGCACACACACAAAAAATATTAAAATGGTATAGGTTATAAATTAAAATTTAGTTATAAAATGATTGAGTTTAAATAGAATATGGTTCCAGAAAGTTATAGAAACTATCACAGATAACAATTGTTGTCACCAATGTATTAAATTTATAAGCTTGAAGTAACAATAAGAATGACAAGATACCTACCATCTCCTTACAAAGAAACATGAACAATATCTAACCATGATTAAGACTTAATGGCATGGAGCTATTATGTGGCGTTTTCAAAATTGGATAGCAAAGTATTTATTTAATTTGTGTGTGATATTGAAGTGTGTTAACTAATTATTAAAATGTGTTAATCATTTGTATTATAATTATGTACCACTTAACTGTTATAGTATGTTATGTACTACTGATTTATTATTTTAACCACAATTAGTTAAAGTATACTGAAGTTTTATATGTATATATATATATATATATATTAAAGTTGACCCCACATTTTGTCAAACATTTAATGAAAAAAAAATTAATAATGTTTCAATTTCTACCTCAACATATACCAACCATATTAAAGTTGTTTTACTTTTCCTTATTGTTATCGAAATGAAATGAAAGCATAGCTTAAATCAAACTGAGTCATAAGAGGGGTATATACAAATAATTCGTCAGAGAAAATTACTTATAGGATCGATCTTATTGGATAAATAATTTGGTTAAAAGTTTATTAAACAAGTATGAATTATATAAGTAATACAATAATTAAAAATAAAATAACTTTTTTACATAGAATTTATAATTTATTTTGATATATTATATTCAAATTATATATTTTAAAAAATCATTTAAAAATAATAACTATATAAATATATTTACACATACATATAACGCAAACATATAACCGAAGTATACACAATTTTTTTATATAAGAGATATTAATAATACAACATATTTTAAATTACATTTTGTAATAATATTATTTCTGTAAAATATGTTATCATTATAAAAAAATTATAAATAACAACAATTTTATATATATATATATATATATATATTTTAAATATATTATTAATTATGAAAAATGTGATATTGGGTTATATAATTACATAATTAATATATATTAATTTTATTTATCAATTATTAATTGTAATTTTTTAAGATAATTTTATTTAAATTTATTATGAATTTGAATCAAAATATATAATTATTATTTAAATTTATACATGATTAGGTTAAAATTAATCTATTGATTAGAATTGGTTTATAGTATGAATAAAATCACATATAATTTTATTAAAATAAAAAAAATATTATTAAATATTAAATTTAAATATAAAAAATTAAAATTACATATTCTAAAAATTTAAGAATTAAATTGATAAATCCTAAAAAAAAAATTTAAAACATACAAAAACTAAAAATATATCTGCCTATCAAAATGTTTCAAATGAATATGACAATGTAGAATATAAATTAATTACATCTATTTTTATATACTTTTAAAGTTACTTTTAAGTACATACTATACATGACAACTAAAAAGAAAGAAAAAATATCATTATTTTTATGTTTTTTTATTTTTTATGAAAATAATTAACATTATGTACATTAAAAATAAGTATTATATATATATATATATATATATATATATTTTCTCTCGAGTGAATAGGAAAAATATGCATTAAAAATAATTACTTTGTCAATTCAAATTTGAATAATAAAATATCGTTCTTCGTATCGGCGTAATAGCATAAAATTTCTTAAGCCATGATCAATTTTCGTATCCCATGTCATGAAATAAAAAAAAAAATATTCCAATTGTATTTCATTTACATCATAAAAAAATAAAAACAATATAAACTGATATATAATACAATATATTAAATAATATTTAAAATAACAAATACTTATATTAGATAATATGAATATTTTCTTTTAAAATTTTTTCATACTCATAAGTACATTTTGGTTCCTTCATCATTTTGCTACAACGATTAAAAAGTAACTCATAACATTTTAATAATAAAAAAAAATATTCTTATCTTTTTTTCTTATATAGTAAGAACTTTAACTTATCTAAAAAATAATTTTTGGAAAAAAATATATAAAAAAAAATATAAAATTAATTTATACATAATTTAAAAATGAAAATTTGAAAAATTCTTATATAAAATAATTTTTTTATAAATTAATTTAAATTTATGAATAAGTCATTTTTTTATTTTATAAATTTTTATAAATATAAATATATATATATATATATATATATATATATAACAAAACTGATAGTTGTTATGTTATATATAAGATAATCCTTGTTCACCATCAGTAAAATGTCGAGATATAAGAAATAAATTGAAATTAATAAAACCTATTAATTTCATAAATAAATTATAATAGTTAACCTTTTTAATTTTTTATTTAAATATATAATATATAATAACAAACTTCTGATAATTACTTAAAATAATTTATTAAACAGAAAAGACATATAAATTACCTCTCAAATTATAAGAGAATTAAAATTAAAAAGTAATATATTAATAAAAAAACAAAAATATTTTTAATTGTTAATATAAAATGATGATATATTATTGACGACAAACAACACTTTACTAAAGAAGTAAATATAAAAATTAAATTGTAGTTTTAAATTTAATATATTTAATTTAATAAACAGCTGAAAATTCATAATAATTGATCACATAACACAAAAATCAAAATTATATACATTTTAAAAAAAAAAGTACAAGATTATTGTCCTATAATACTTGAAAAAAAACACTTGAATTTTAAAACTCATCCTAACAATTATAATTATAAGAACTCTTTCTTATATTTATATATCGAGAAAAAAATATTTTTAACTGAAGAATAATAAGAATAACAATTCTCTACTTTAAATAATACAATAGTATTTTTTTATTCTTTATTAATAAACATTTAGTAGTAGTAAGAGGAAATGATGGTTGTATAGTTTTTAAAATATGTATCCATCTTTAGTAGTAGTAAGAGGAATAAGAAGAGAAAATATAATAGGAGATGAGATAGGAAAGAAAGATATAATTAAAAAAAAAATTTAAGAAATAAATTGGATAAAATCATTATTTTTTGTAATAAAATATCATTTTTAATGAAAATTATATGTTTATTTTAATTTATGAAATAGAGGTCATTGTTCTTAAACACTCAATCAGTATCAGTAACTAAGTCTTAAAGGATTTGAATTATACGTACAGTATTTTCGTATATCTATGTATGTTTGAGTTTACGTATATAGTGTGTACGTAATTGCATTAAAATTTGAGATAGCCTGCGAAAGCTATGTGCATTAAATCTAAAAAATGAAAAAGTCTTGTAATGGTTATCCAATCATATTGTATCCATGAAGCCAGATAACCCTAATATAAGAACATGTCAAGAATCTTGCGATAATTTTTCCACAATCTAAACTCATTAAAACCACAGAAGAAAGTCTCAGCATGATTGTAATCTGTGTGTATTTGTTTTGTTTTGTTTCGTGTTTTTTAAATGATGTGGGTTGAATAAATACACACAGTAGCATCTGGTGTTGAATTAAGAAGATGAATTGAAGAGAGAAAGATTACGATAGGTTGGAGTATTAATTAGAGAGACAAATCGATGACGAACCCTTTTGACTATTTTGCTTCTGCTATTTATTAGACGGGTAAACCAGAAGCAGACGCGTCCCAAAATCTTTAACATCGCCAAGACATGCGTAATGGCGGCACAGGTCCAAAGTTTATTGCAACTTTGCAACATGCACAACCAAACAAATCATGCTTCGAATTATTAAATAATCCAAAGATTGCATCATTCCATCAAAAATATTAGTTTTTTATCGTGCACTACACGTGTTAGCTTGTTATTATGATGAACGATACATGACGGTGAAATGGTAATAAATTCTGCATTCTGCAAATTATACTGAACAGTTTGTTCGACTAGCAGAGAGACACGTAACCTTCATTAATGGTTTTATTTTGTGGCATATATTTTAATGAATGAACAAATTCGTTTTTGTGGAATTAAAGTGTTGACGTATTTAAAAGGTCTTTGTTTGTGCATAGTGTGATCTCTGTTCCTCACGCATTCACAATAGAGAAAGAATAAAATGATTAGGTATTTAGAGTTGGGTAGAGGATTGACAATGTGTGTGAAAGTTGAGATGGGATATGAAGAAAATGAGTATTTATGATGAAGAGAGGGTACGTGGACGAGAGAAAGTGAATTGGAAAAGGAAGATAAAGTTAGTATTAAAGAGTGTTTGATGGTGAGGAATGGGTAGTCCTCTTCACATTCTCATGGTGTGTTCATCAACCTCCACGTATACTCTTTCTTCCACAATTTTTATTTTTTTTCCATCTCATCTTTTAAATTTATTGTTCTACCCTAATTTAGGTTAAATTATAATATTTTTTATATGATCATGTTATTAATAATAAGGGTGTTCGAGCTGCGATTTGATTCAGTTTTTTTATTAAAATATATCTAAATTAAATATAAAAATATTTGCGGTTCGGTTTAGTTCGGTTTGAAATTAAAAAAAATTCAAACTAATCTAAATCAATTTTAGCTGTTTAGTTTAGGATTTAAGGTTTAGGTTTTCTTTACAAAATAAAATTAAAAATAAATATAATATTATTTAATAATTACGGTTTGATTTGGTTCGGTTCGGTTTTGAAATACTAAATTGCAACCCGAACCGAACCGTGCGGTTTTGAAAAGAAAAATTTAAAGTGATTCAAAAACTTGCTGTTTTATTCGATTTATAATTTTTTTCAATTTTTTTGAATCGGTTTAGTTCCGAACACCCCTAATTATTAATACATATAATTACTATTTTATAATTTTTTTAATACATCAAATTTACGTCAAAATATCTCAATTTGAATATGAATCTATAAATAATTTAATAATAACTCAATTCGAATATGAATCTATAATTTAATAATAACTCAATTCAAATATAAATTTATAAATGATTTAATAATAACTTGAATAAATAGTTTAATAGAATTAATAAATTTATTAGAATAAATTTTGATATTATAACATAAATAAACCATAATTCATCCTCATACAATTGTCTTATATATTTTATATATTTAATAATTATAATTTGAATTTAATTTTCAATTTTTATTTTTTACTGATTTAACATATTTATTTAAAATAAAATATTATTTAGATAATTAAAATATAAAAAAATGAAAAAAATATATATAATAATTGAGAATTTCATTAAATTTGGAATTTTTAAGTTTTAAAATTAAAATTAAAAAAAATCACAAATAATAATTAATAGAAGATCAAAATTATGATTTAGTCTATTTTTAAATTAGAGATATAATTTACTTTTAAAAAAAAAAAAAAAAAACTAGTACAGTGTGCTTATAACAATTTAAAGTCGTGAGTTAGAAGGAATCTATCATTCTTGTGTCGATATTGAACTTATCGTGAATAGACTCTTCTCACGATGAACCGTTAAAATTGTATTAAATTATCCATTTTTAATATGAAAACAAAAATATTTTGATTCATAATCACAAAATGTTTCATTCTTGTTTTTAGGCAACATCAACAATTTAAACGATTATATTATATTATATTATATATATAATTAGTTATTTTGAATTAAGAGAAACGAATTCATAAATAAATAATTAAAATAATTAATTATTCTAGAAATAATTTCTCTTCAATAATTAAGATTTTTATATTTTTTTTATTAAGTGTTCAAGAATTTTGATATTTCATAATAAGTACTTTTCAGATTTATTTGTTTATTCATTTTCAAAGATTCAATCACATATCATTCTTAAATAATCTTTAATAGTTTCTTTATACACCTAGTGTAGGAGTATAGTTTGTTTCTATATCTTGATAGTGTAGTTTCTTATAAGTTTTCAATGAATGTGTCTTTTCATTGTTGAATAGTATATGAATAGGGTATATGTAATCTAACATTTAATATTATAGTAGAATAATTTAATTAAAGTTATTTGGATTGAAATGTAGATTTGAATAAAATTGAACCATTATAAAAATATTTTTGTATGATATTTTCCCTATCTTGATTTAAACTTTTTATTCTTTACAGTTCTTGATTCATTATATTATTATATATTATTTTTAACCAAAAGAACTATATTTTCAAACTTCTTTTTAAATATATACTAATTTTATTAATGATTATGAAATAAATAAATAAATTTTATACATAAATATATAAATTATTTGAGAAATAAATTATATATATTCGCAAGAAGTTTTTTGTAAAATTAAAAATTCACGAAAAAATTGGCACGAAAATTTTAAGTTGATTTAAAATCTATAGGAAAGTTTCTTATTGATTTTAAATTTACCGGAGAGTTTCTAATTAATTTAAATTTCTTAAAAAAAATCTTTCAATTTTTTTAAACATGAAATTCTGAAAGAAAATTTCTTAGACTAAAAATTAAAAAAAAAAAAATCTACGAAATTTTTGCAAAATATTTCATAGAAAGTTTCATATAAAAAAATTTAACAAAAAGTTCTGAATTTCAAACTCTAGCTAATTAATTATCCATAACTGAATGACCTGTTCATCTACAAGAAAATGTATAAGAAACTCTTTTTTTTGTATAAAAATTTGTAAGAACATTCTAAAGTAAAAGAAATTTTCTAGCAGTATTATTCTTTTAATGATTTCTTGTTAGATCAATGTATTATGTATGGATGATTTAAAGTTATTTTTCTAATGTTGTTTGATTAGGATTTATACTTACATTATTTACAAAATTGTTTAGTGGTTTAAGGCTATGTTTAGATAATTAAAAAAAAATTAAAGTTTACATACTTTTTAATTAATATTTTTTATTAATATATTTTGACATATTATAAAATGCATGTATAATTGTATAGATACTTAACAAACACAAATACTTTCTGCATACGGTACTGTATATATTTATCATCACCAAACATAAACCTAATTAATTTTAAAAACAAATTATTAGATGCATCTTAAATGAATTTTAAGATAATTGTAATGATAACATTTTGATATATACTACTAAAAAAAATAAAACAAGCAGAGATATATGTTAACAAAACATACACGTTAAATATTTAATGTATCAGAGATATATACTAATATAATGTATTATTAAATAAGATCAATGAATACAATAGTTGACACTATTGACCAATGAAAGAAAATATTAATCACATATATTAGTACTAATGTTCACGCCCATAATAAAACAATATATCAAAATCACAATTAATACATAGCAAACTTTATTTTTTAATTAGATTTCAACTTTTTATAATAAGAGTAATAATATATATATATATAATAAATATATATATTCTTTTTATATTTTATCGATTTTTTATCTGATTATTTTAAGTTTTATTATTAATTGATTCTCAATCAAAAATTTATTTATTTTTTTATTTCGATCCAAAAATCTTATAAACTATTAATTACAACGTTTAAGTTAATAATTTAGATCAATAAATAGTAATTTATGAAAAAACAATATGTTTAAATATTTATTATTTATTTATATTATTATTGATGGATCTTATCTCGTGAGTAAAAAGTAATTATTTGAAAACGTTTGAAATAGATTTAAATTTACTGTAAATTTTAATCCATCTCAATTAATGATGAATTTTACTGAAACCTTCTCAACATAATTAATAATATATATTTTTTTCTCTTTTAATATATACAAGAATATTTTGAATATTTATAAAATATTTTTCATATAATAATAGGTGGCGTAGCTAGAAGTTCACATCAAATCACGTAGAGATACATTTAATTGGCGATGGTGATGCTGCTTTGACATGGTCTATCTATGACATTGCATGATTGAGATGAAAAATTAGGAAGCAAATTTGAGAAGAAAAAGATACGAATCTGAGTTCACCACTAACCGCACCTACCTACCATGACTGGGCCTGTCTGGTTCAGTTTGTTTCGTTCAGAGTAGGAGCCCACAACAGCGAGATAAAAAGGCTATTTTTAAATCTTCTAGTGGTGGGCCTGGGCCCGTTAGGGAACCCTTGGTTGGGTGCCATGTTTCAATGATGACGAAATAGCTTGTCTTCTTCTAAGAGGTTGGTTGCCACGTGTCGCTCCGGCGTTGAAAATGTAGCTGTCTTGTGGGGCCCAGAGTCCGACAAGATGTTGAATGTGGCGTGATATTGTAGATGCTAAGCCCATTGCCCACTTCCCATCCACATCTTTATTTTTCAAACTTCAAACTCTTTCATTTACTAATATTTTGTTTTTACAAGCATTAATTTCACAAATCTTTGATCATCATAGGTATGTGTTCCTCCACTTGAAGGGATACCCTCAAAAGATATTCTTTTTTACTAGGGTTTAGGGTTTAATATATCCATTAGAGTTAAAGTCGATACTATGTTGTTGATTCTATGAATGGAATTAAATTCTAATATTTTAAAGAAGATATCATATTAAGATTCTATAGAATGGAAATAATTAATTTAGAAAAGAAATTTTGATATATATCATCATATAAATAAATATTTATTTAGAGTTTAAAAAAAATAGAGTCTTGATGTAGTTTTGAAAAAAAATTAAGAAAATTTTAGTATTATTTTTTTTAAAACAAAAAATATTTAAAACCAATCCGAACAAGTAAAATTGCGTTAAAAAGAAAGGTTTTAGTCATGTAATAAAAAATATTCAATATATTATATTTTAAAAGTTATTTAAAGATATAAATGAAAAATATTTTAAAAATAAAGAGAGTTAAATTTAAATATTATTAATTGAGAGGTATAAAGAATGTCTTGCCCAAGAAAAACATTAAACATAGATTAAAATATATGACTAAATTAATCTGAATTGTATACTTTATATTAAATTATGTGAAATTAAATTTGAAGATAAAATAAATAAGCACAAATGAGGAAACAAAGAAGGAAGAACTTAGATGGTTAATTTTTTTGTAAATGTACTAAACATTTTTTGAATGAGAATAAAAGGTTTGATTTTGATGTTAGTGATGTAGAAAGAAAGAGTTTAATATGCAATGTATGATTAAGACTTATACGATAAAAATTATCACCTAGAATGTGAGATTATTCCAAAGGATAGTGGACAATAAAATTAAAATTTGTAAGGAGCGTAATAAAAATTTATGTCTTTACAAATATTCTTTTATTTTTCTTTTTAACAAGGTGAAAAAAAAAATTATATTCATTACAACACTAAAAGAGATAGAGTTTTAATAATTTAAAAATATCAGTTATATATATTTTAGATTTTTTATTTTATTTTATAAAAACAAGTATCACTTATTTAAAAAAAAAATCTGAACAATTTAAGTATTACTGTTTATTTATTTTAGGAGCTTTTCAAATTGATCCATTGATATATTTTAATATTTATCACTAAAAAAATTTTATAAAAAAAAATTAGGAAAAAAAATTATATTTAAATGACTATTATAATTTTTTTTGCAATAATAAACATCAACTTTACTTGCGTAAGATTATGCGTAGAATTATGATAAAGTTAAAAATATTCATCCTCGAAGGATTTTTTAAAATAATATAAATATATAATATGTTCAAGCATTATGAATTAATTTTAATATAACATCGCAACATATTTTATAAATATTTTACTTATTTATAAATACATACCTTTTTTAGTCTTTATTTTTTATTTTAATCCCTATCAATATTGTCATTCTAATATTAAAAATATATATTTTTATTTTAATCTTGGTAAATAAAATACTTTTTATTCTAAATTTTATAGTATATAAATTTTATTTTTAATTTTTGATAAAATAATATACTAACATAACATTTTCAGGATGCCAATAAGTGACATATCATGTCACGACATCATTACGATTAGATTTAACAGAGAAAAAAAAATAGTGATTAAAAAAAATTAGTTAAATAAAATATTGTGTATGACAAGTATTTTTAGAAGAACATATCTTAGTTTTTATTATAAGATTATTTCTTATATATTGAAAGCGATTTCACATATCATTGCTTTTATTATAACTCAAATGAGAAACAATATATAGTGAAATTATGTATGTGTGCTTTTAATTCTTAGGTGTGTGCACTGTGTATACAGTATATCATATAATTAATCATTTTTATACAGTATTTTTAATTATTATATAACTTTTGTGGACATTATAATAATTTGTTTTATTCAAATCACCTAACAAAATTTATATAGTAACATTAATTATTGCATATTTTTTGTGGACATTATAATAAGTTTGTTTTATTGAAATCACCAAACTATAGTCCTATCCAAATGCACAATTCATAAAAAAGTGAGTAAAAATGTAAGTACATTAAATTGAGATGTGCTCACAAGTGGAAATGTGACGTGTACATATTATTAATAAATAGTTTAAGTGGTTTAATTGTGAAAAAATATAGATATTTTTACAAATTAAATTAAAAAATTTTAAATAAAAATTTTAAATATTTAAATTAATTTTATAAAAAAATTAACCACTAAAGATAATTTATTTTATCTTATCTTAAAAATATTAATTTTATTTTTAATTCTTTTCAAGATTTTATCATAATAACTTAAAAATTAAGTAAATTTTATCCATTTGATTTTGATAAATTCTCACTTTTTTTAGATTTTTTATTTATTTTAGTAATTGGTTTGTGTATAGATCTTAAAGTTTATGTGACATTAAAAAAAAAAAGATAAATTTTTAATTTGGAGATGAGATTATATTCTTGATTCAAGTTTATTTAGAATATGTTTGAACTTTTTATAAGTTTGAGTAGATAATTTTATAATTACTTGTAGAGTATTAAATTGTAGAAACGTTGATCACATTATTATTTTACAACATTATTATTTTATAAGTACTAAAATCATGTAGGTTTTATTTTTTATAAGAATGAAAAGTATGAGTTTCTGGAAATATGATATCGAAGTAAATTTGATGAAAATTATGATTAATATTTTATTCTTTTATAAGTAACGAAGTAGTAAGAAAATGATAACAAGGTATTTAATATATAATTTGAAGATAGTATAAAAAAAGAAAGTGTTGGAGTTAAAAACTTACTATTGGTATAATCTAGCATGATTTAACTTAATATAGTAAATCTATGTTGTAGTTTAATTTGTTATGTAAAATGATATGAAAAATCAGAGTAAAAGAAATAAAAAATCATTAATTTGAATTATTTTAAACTAATTCTTATTAATTCATATAACTGTAAATTTACATAAAATCACTAAGGTTACAAGATTTATAGTGGAATTGTTCGTATAGAGTTGCTCATAATTTTGTCTTTTAAATTAATTATTTATATCATCTACTTTATAATATTTTAAGATAATAATATTTTATTTTTGAATTACTATTTTATTTTTTTATTTTTGAATTACTAATTTATTTTGTATATTTGTGATTTTACTTTAAATTATAATAATAGGGTCTTAAAAAATAAAAGGATACGAGAATATGTAAAGAATAGGTGGACAGAAATTAAAGTTTGAAACATGTTTATTTTATTTTGAAAATGTTAAGAAAACTTGAAATACGTGCAATGTAGCGTATATACACGTATGAATATATATATATATATATATATATATAATATTAAGATTTATTAATTATGAATTAGTTGATAATTATTTTTTCTGAGTAATAATAACATATGAATACTATTTTCTTAAAACATATCCCATAATATTATTATTTGTTAAAAGTATTATATTTATAGGTAGTATATAAATTTTTATAAACAACTTATTAAACACTATCCGTTAAAGGCAAAGTAGATGATTATATTCACTTTCTTATATTCTTTTAAATATTGATTATTCTTTTTATTTTTCTAGAAATACTGTTAGATATGCAAGTGATTGAATATGCTTTTCTTTTCTTCTAAAATAGCAAATTACTTAATATGATTTAATCCTAAAATTAAAATATTTATTGATATAAATATTATTTATTGAATATAAATATTATTTATCGTGAAATTAAAATATTCAACAATGACCAACTCAAATAAATGTTTCTCCATCATGTTTGTCTCAACAGGAATTGGTATATGAACTGAAAAAACGTGTTCAAAGAGTGTGTGTAGTACAAAAATTAAGGGTTTTTCCTTTTTTTTTAAACAAAAATTAAGAGTTTTTATCTAAGTTTATTTTTGTTCGAAAAGATGCTGAAAAATTCTTAAAAAATAATTTTAAACCTAAATTTTGATTGGGAAGTTGATTATGGGTTGAGAAGATATTGTGTTTAACATAAGATAATTATTCTTATTTCATGTGTAGCAATCTATATTATTATATATTTTTTTCAATTAATTTATTTAATATTTTTTACATAAAAAATAAATAAATAACCAATTAAATGTATTAGAGCAAATGTTTCAAAATTAATTAATTTTTTAGTTTTTTATTTTATTTTAAAAAACATTTAAATGTCTCCAAATTGTGATTAGTGATACAAATATGGTTCAAATAAATGTCTTAGAGCAAATAAATAAATAAATTAAAAACATTTAAGTTTTTAATGATTTTTATTTTGACAATTGATTTTAATATTAAAAAAGAGGTTAATGAACAATACAGCTATACCAAAAGCAATTATTCAACATCTAATCATCATAATTAATATCTAATTTAATTAACTAACAAACTATTATTCAACCACTAATACTGTACTAACAACAAAAAATATCTAAAAAAATTTATATGAAATTGATTAGTGTTAATTATAATTTTTAAAGGGATGGATAGTGAGAATTAACTCTAATTAAATTTTAATTATTGTAATTAAGATAGCACTTTATTATGAAAACAATCAAGTTAGGGGCTATTGAAGCACATTTTTCAAAATATTTAAATATAATCAAAATTGAGTCAAAGACTGAATGAACGAGTTGGGCTAAGTCCAGCTTCTGCGAGTTTGGGCTGGATATTCAAAATACAAGACCCAAAACATAGCTTGCAGCAGTTCATATTCTATTTGCACTCTTTTCAGCCCAATCTTCGTTTTTTTTTTTTCATATTCACAAATTAATGTTTTGAATGTAAAAATAATTTTAGAAACTTTGTAAGAATTTTGTGTTCGAAGACTTTTTCTAATTTAAAGTTTATTATTTTTTAGCAAAAGAAGAAAACAATTAATGATTTAACTCTAACTTTTGATAGAAAGAACTATTTATGAAATTTTTTTTTTTAAGAATAAGTTAGAAGGCAATGCAATATCAAAGTATCTATTTGCAAAATAAAGTTTAAGAATTCATTAGAACGAAACTAAAATTCACTATGTCTTACAAATGACAGAAAGTTTAAAAATAATTATAATAAATTTAAAGTTTAGGCATATGGATAAAAGGGGAAAACTTTAAAGAGGATACACTTTTTCTTTTCCATTTTCATTTATTTTGTACCATCCTTGAGAAAAACATATCAAATAAAACTAATCCAAATGACCAAACATCATATTAAACTAGATCACATTTAACATTACATTCAAATGATTTTTTACATTATATGAATTCAAACAGAACCACAAACCATTTTGTCACAATACAGGTGTTATACTCATCCTGTTATTGAAAGATACACTTAAAACTTGCAGAAGAAGCAGATGATGAAGTGGTGAAGTATATATCAGGCTGCAGCAGAAGATTTCAGGGCAGACTGCCTGGAAAGCTGAAGAATTCCCACTGTTTTTTCATGTGGAGGAGTTGCCTTTTTCACTGCTTCCACCTCAACAATGGCCATCAACCAAGAAAACAAAACTGGAAACTTTTCTGGCACTATGAACTTCATGCCAAGAACTTCTTCATGAGCCTTGTAAGAACCAAATAACACACAAAACACAATCTCCACGATTCCAAAGTTGCTTTCAGCACTTGCATTGCGTTCTGCCAGATAGGTCTTCATTCCATCTTCAAGCACATTCAGTTTTTCATATACTTGCTCAACGGCCTTTTGTTGCTCTTCTCCATCAGTTTTCAATACTAGAATACTGACCTCCATCAACTGCAGAGAGAAACTTGAATTAGAACAAAAGCATGTGTTTGATTAACCCAAGTGAAAATCTTAATTCCAAACACGAAATCCTATATGTTTTAGTTAGTTCACTAAACTTAAATAAGCTAAAGTTTAAATTTACAATCAATCATAAACATATTATTTGATTATTATAAAAATCATAAAACTTGTATAAACGATGAACCATCTGTGATTGAATGAAGGATGCTTTGTGTTTGGTTCTTTTCTTTTTTATCAAGGTGTTAAGTATTCGTTAGTTTAATTGTTAACAGATTTTTCTTATAGAACTAACTAATCATTTTTGGTAAAGTTTTACTTTCTTAATTATATTTTTTCTTCTATAATATTTAAGTTCGAGATTTTTTTAACTCGAAACCTTGTTCAAAACATGTGTTTGTGTTTGGCTTTAATCATGAGTTAAAAACAAAAATTTGTGAAGTAGAAATACTAATTAGTTTTTAACCATTTTTCTCTGATTTTAAAGCAAACAAGTGGTGTGCGATATCAAAGCAGTGATATTACACTGTTACAACTTGAGCAAAAATTAGCCAGCAAAATATCAACTCTGATCAGCAATTTTTTTATTAGTGGGTTAGTTTTTTATGAAACTGTTACTATAAATTTTCATTTTTTATACATCTAGTAATAACAACATTAACACCATGGAAGCAAGAAATGCATGCATTGATATGGAATAACTAAAATAAGGAAGCCTAGTTAATTAATTACCTGATCCTGGATGAAACTGGACCAGAACCGAGCTTGGGCTCTTCTGTAGGAATCAGTGGGAAGCAGTTTAGGAGCATCTTTCCATGTTTCATCAATATATTCAAGGATCACCATTGACTCAGCAATGGCCTTTCCATTATGAACAAGTACTGGAACCTTCTTGTGAACTGGGTTGTACTTAAGAAGCAATTCACTCTTATTTCTCAAGTCTTCTTCCACATACTCGTAGGGTATGCCCTTGAAATTAAGGGCCAATTCTACCCTCTTGGTATAAGGGCTGGCCCACATCCCGTGCAGGATCACCTTGTCTTGCTCTGCCATTTTGCTCTACACTTATTCTCTGGATATGATCTATCAATGATGGGAGTTCATGCTAAACCAATGGCTGTGTTCATAAACATTGTTTTGAACTTGATCTCCAAGTTTTCCATGTGGGAATGGAATATAGTATTCCAAATATGAATGTGATCATGAATGGGTTTGATTCAGTTCTGGTCAAAGTGTTGAATCTTAGTGTGAAAACAATATACTTTTCCACCTATTGTGAATTGATTTTATGAAGACATTTTTAATAAACTCTTCTGTAATATTTTTTTTAGAAGAAACAAATTAAAAAAATAAAACTACTTTTTTCTATAACTAAAATTAACTTATACTTAAATTAAGAATAAAATTTTACAAAATTTATATAAATGAAATTATCTATAAACTAATTTTAGTTTATAAAAAAATTATTTTATTTTATTTTCTTAATAGTATTTATGGAAAAAACATAATAATCTAGATCAACCAAACCATAGTGCTTGGCAGTTTCAAAATCACATATATTATATATCAAAAGTTAATGCATGACTTATTTTTTTAAAATGGAGAAATTCTATACGTTTACTTATATTTTATTATTTTTGAGTTATTTGACTTTAGAATGTACTTTTTTATTATTATTAATTTTTTTATTTAAAATTAATGATGTTAATCTCATGATGTCATGAGGAGATCATCACGTAATATTTAATAATGACTTATATTTAATGTACAAGAGAGAAAACTTGCTACTGTTACCCGTTTCAGCAAGTAATCTTTTTTTTCTTGAACCAAAAATAGCCACTAAACTTAGAATTAACTTAAGTTATACAATGGACAATAAATTTGTTCAGAAAACAGAAGACAGTGGCAAAACAAAAGATGAAAGTGTAAGAAAAAACCCAACTCTGTCATGATTCATGACCTGAGTTTCAAGATCATATCTATATAGCTTGATAATCTTAAGAATCTTTTGTTGTTTGATTGTTTCAGAAGTAAAAAATGTGACTCAGGAGAAGCCAAATAAACAAATCTGATGACTATGATTTATGAACAATAACAAATAGGACAACTATTAACTCTACAATTTTACAAAAGAAACAAGAAAAATCTATACCACCGATGTTAAGACACAGATAATTTCATGCCGGCCCCAAGCATCTTACTCAGCTGGAAATATCCTGAACCCAAATCACAACTAGAATCACTTTATCCACTGTCATTTTGGAACTGTTCTTCCATTTCAATACTGCTTAGGCCATCACTCCAAGTTCGTGGTGTTGTCACCTGCAACCCAGTACTGCTTGACAGCAAACAACACCTTCTCTGAAACCAGTGGACCATCCTCATGATCCACCATTTTGGTATTCCATCTCATTCCTTTAACAATTCTTTTCACCTTCATCAGCACATCTGCTTGATCTCGGAATATGACTGCTCCTTCAGGCCGTAATATACGGTCCATCTCCAACAGAATGTCTTCTGCACTACATCTGCATTGATCATTTGAGTTAGCAAAATCCGAAAGTATTTTGTTTCCCTTGCACCCCTGTCTCCAAGGTTGTTCCACTAAAGGGTCTAGCATAAACATTGACCAAGCTCACCACATTGTAATTAAGTATCTTGTAGTAATTGAACTTCATTTAGTCTCTATCCAAATGCTTAGACAAGTACAGCTAGCCATGAAAACTAAATTTCATCTGAGAATACAAAAGGAAATGACAAAGAAATCAACTTACCCATCATTCTTGTACAGGCTGAAAACACCATTTGCATGGATAAGGTCATAGGTCCTAGGATATGTGGAGAAGGCTTCACACCTGGTAGGAAATTGACAATTGATAATTACTAAACAAAACAAGGCTCTCTTCTACCCTGTTCAGTTTCAAATTAAAAATCTCTGCATGGTAAGATCGTATAAAGTCCGTTAAAGCAATGGTTAAAGAAAAATTTCTGAATGTAATCCTTGTAGATAAAGTTCAGCAGTACTTAAATTGTTTTCAATGCAATGCTTATGTTTCTTGGCCTTTAGCTATCATCATTGCAACTGTCAACAATTAACTCAGACCAAGTTCTTCAAATGACGAATTCTAGGAGGTGCGGTTTTGAACTAAGAAGGAATAATGACTTAAGCCAGAATAGGGATGTATGAATATCAAACACAAATTGGGCACTGATAATTTTCTATTATGGACAAAGAAAATGGCTATCTATTGCTTTTTGTGTTTCATTTATTTTGAGTCCATTATTCTTTTCTTTTTCTCTTGGTGTTGTATGCTTCGGTGATGTATTTCTGTATGGCAGGCAGTTATGTGTAGGGGATATGAGTTTGAATGTACGTTTTAAGAGAGAGAACTGTTAGGGCTTAAACTTATACATTGTGGGTTTGTGGTCTAATTCTGTCTTGTTTATGCAATCTCAAAAATGTCAACTATTGTACTAATTTATGCAGTGGAAGGTCAAATTTACTAGATCTTAAGAGTTTTCATCTTAGTTTATTTATACTTTTACAGATAAGTTTTACCAAAAAGAAAGGTTAAAAACTGAAGACAAGAGACCAAAACGATAAAGGAAAAGGAAATCATGTCACAGAAGTTACCAGTCGTGATAAATGCCAATCAATCCACGCTCAAATATAACACCCAGGTTAGCTTTCTCAGCAGTTGTGGGCACAACATTCATAACCCATAATTTGGGAGATTCCAGTGCAGCAGCAAAACTTCCCAGACCAGCATTCATGTCCATTATGTTGCGATACCTCCCCGAGCTAATGATTTTGTTGATCCGTTTGTAAGCATTCACATGTTTCTTCCATAATCGGTTGTCCTCTTCAAATGTTTCCACAGATACACCAGGAACAGACCCACTAGTAATTCTGGAAGGAACAGCATTGAGTCTCTCTTGGAATGGCTTCCATGAACCAGTAGGTTTACTAGGAGTTACACAATTTTCCATTTTCTTGTACCTACACATTGTCAGACCTTTAAGAAAGTTATTGAAACCAAAAGTCCATAATCTAAAAGTTAGGACCTCATTAATAACTTTTCATAAAGGGTTGAAGAAATCTGATTCTCGATACACCATGTTTCTCATGTACTCAATCTTGTAAAATACCATTTTAGTAGTCAAGAAATAATTCTTACAAAATGCTTATAGAATAAAATTCAAAATTCTTGTATCCTTCCAATAAGAAAGCTTAGGAAATAGTTCGGGACTAGACAACAGAAAAAAATATTGTTTTAGAAGAAATTTAAGCAGTTATTTAAATTGAAATACATGCTATCCTTCCAAGTTGACAGAATCTAGTGCATGAGTAATAATAGGTATTTGACTTTCTGAACATAAAGTATTATTTAATTAGTGAAAAGAAAAAAAAAAAGGAAGGGGCAAAAGATGAGTGAAATAATTTACCAGACATCATCAGAATTGGTGGCTTCACACATTGTAGGTTGAGTATCTTGTTCAGTGCAAACACCACTTTGTAATTTTTTTCTCCAGATCGCAATTTCACCCTTCTCATATTTCTTTTCCCAGCATAGAAGTCTAGCATAATCCTCAATCTTCCGTTGCTCCTCCTCAAGCTCATATTCAGGGCGTTGCCATGCACCATAGTTATTTTTCCAGTTGATAGGAGGACCAGCCAATATCCAATAACCACCAGGTCTAAGAACCCGGTCGACTTCCTTCATGTACATTCCTTCTAAGAAAGAAGTTCCAAGAAGTACGGTTTAAAGATATTTCTTGCAACCAAAAAGCCAAAGTACTACTTTTCTAAACCCACCATCAAACAGTAAATAAGAAACCAAGAAACAAAGTGAATAAAAAAATCTGATATTGATCTGTTGTTATAAAAAGGGAACTTTGACGATCATTATAATAAGAAATAACTAGGCCATAGTTTATGTACTCAAAATCAATTTAGGTTTAGTAAGCCAGGGAGAACAAATCAAACCAGTTAACCAGTTAACAAGTCAACCTTTTAAGCTGCTAACTTTACAATCAATACAAGCTGAATCAGGCTTCATTATTATTATGTATGCATATATCATGAAAAATTGTTTTTGTCATCCTTAAAGGCCATAACAATATACAAAATCATCTCCTCTAAGAGATACCAAGAAATTCTTTTATTGATCCAAAAGATATATTTTAATTGTTCTAGAGCAGAAACATCATAGTTATTCTCACCATTTGAACCCCATTGAATCAAGCAGCGAGAACAATGTGCCATATCGAAAGCTCCAGAAGGGAAGGGAAGCATTATTGTTCCAAGAACACCAATGATTGCTGGAACACCTCTTTCCAAAGCAAATTGAACCTGTGCTTCATGAGAGTCCCTTGGTGCAATTGACATAGTAACAACATTTTTCTTAAACAGGTATGCGCCAAAACTAGCAACCTAGCACAGTCAATAATCAGCAAATGAGCTATAATATATAATTAATGGGCACAACAATGGGCTCCAAGTTTGAAAGAGAGTCAGGAAAGAAATATAGTATTTCAGTAAGTAAGAAAATGTCGCATGGATGAAGCAATAAAAAGTGAAGGTTCCTTTAGGAAAGTTTACAATTAGCCAGGACTGTCCCATTATGGACAATGATTTCTTCCTGCAAACATAATGTAGATGCCAACAAAATATATATAACCAAAACAAGGATGTTTATGTATAATTTGACGTACCCCACAACCAGTATCCAATGCAGTTCTAACCATCCCATTGTCCAATGGAATAACAGATGCAAGTTCATCGATGTAAGCATCAGCTCCCTTGGGAAACTGTGTTCCACCACCAGGGAACCTGAAAACATTTCCTTCATATTGTATCCAATTCTGCACAGCCTTCTCAACTGTCAAGCTCTTGTAAGGCGCATTTGCATATGGTACATAATCACGACTCATGGGCCATGGAAATGGCGTTGCATATCCCCTGGGGGCAGGAATGAGACAATGCAATCTTTCTTCATCAGGAAAACAGTGCCTTTCTCTATAAGCCATATTTTCTCGGGGAAATGTCATTGCCCGCATTTGATCGTGACAAGGCGTGTAATCAATGTAGCGGTCATCACATGGCTTGAACTCCTTGAGTGGTGCGTCAGAACCATCATCAACATCATGGTGCGTCTCATAGTTTAGATCAGAGAGAACACTGCAATCTGTTTGCTTAGTAATCTCAACAGCTATGCTATCTCCCTTTCCAAAACCACTCCGTTGCCACAAACCCAATATATAGAAGAAACCACACAAGCCAACTATGATGAAAATAGATATTGGACTCCTATTATTTCTATTGTCCCCAGGGTTCCCTTTTGTAACCATGATGAATCTTTATATTATAAACTCTGCATGGTTAAAGCGAAACATATTAAGGCATGAATGTGAAATGAACAAACTAGCAAGATGCTCCATTTAGACCAATTTAGCCAACGGTCACAACCAACAGCAATCAATACAACCAAAAATCAGTCTAAACAAAAATAATCTACATAATTAAAACCCTTATGACAAATAAATTTCCAAACCAATCTCAGTTAAATCAACCTTCAACATTCAACAAATCATACTGTGGATCACTTCAATTAACACGGACCACAACCTCGTGTTGTTTTTCCCCTTCGGAATTATCAATTTAAAGCATAAAGAATCGAGCAACAGTGCAAATTCAAATTAAAAGAATACAATACACAAAACAAAACTTTGTGATTTAATTCAATCAAATAGTTTCTCTGATCAAATTCACCCTCCCTCTTTATCAAAAACACAGAAAATTAAAACCTATTATAGAGGCTAACAAAGGGTATTGCAATAATAAGATGGGAACGAAGGAAGAGAGATTGTCACTTACTGGTTCGATAAAGAAAGCAAAAATGAAATAATGAAAATATTGGGTGATGGTGGGCCCTAGGGAATCAAGATATGCATCTTCATCAATGGAAATTCCTGAAAGAAGAGGATCTGCGGTGAAGAGAACCAAAAAAATTGAAAAAAAGAGGAAAGGATTTAGATTATGGTTGTGTTTGGAACGCAGAAGTGGAATGATGTGTGTTGTTCCTCGTTTGTTAACATAGGAGTTCCGAAAAAATTGAGGGTACGGAAATGTCTCACTTCTGCACTCATAGGAATACTTTATTGGTTGGTTAACTAACGAGTATGTTTGCCCTGCGGACTATAAATATATATATTTTTTAAAATAACTTGATATTTTTGAAAATGTTCATAAAGATAACATTGAGAATAATATTTAATTTTAACTTTTTAATTTTGACCATATAGTACTTCTTTCTTTTTTAACCAATGTTAAAAATATGTAAATATCTTACTATTAATGATATAAGATATTTGATTCATATATATTTTTCTCTTTCTTTATTCTAGAGTACTTGGGTTAATTTTCTTTATAGTCATTTTATTTAATAAATTGTATATAATTTTTTTTTAAATTATATTTACATGGATAAAATATATTTTTTTATTTAACAATGTTTGTATCAAACAAACAAAAATTAACTATTCAAAAAGTAATTAATCCTTTATTTTAATTAAAATACAAAGATAAATTAATAAAAAAATAAAAATGTAATTTTATTATTCAATTCTGAATAATATATAAATATGTTATTTTATAAATATGTAATAAGAAAAATCTATCAAAAATCATTAAATTAATTAAACATTAAAATTTATATATATACACATTAACATCTTATTATAAATATTATAAAAAATAATTATTTCTTAGTACAATTAAAATATAATTTTCGTAAACTAATTATTTATACAAATTTAAAAATCTTATATAATATCATAAAATAAATAATAATTTAATTAATGTTATTGTAAAAATCTCTAATAAAATAAAATCCGGGGAATATATTTTTTAAAATACATATTTTCTTTATCTATTTCTTTAATTTTGGAACATAAAATAACATTTAATTATATTATAAGAATATAAAAGTAATGAAATACATTTTAAAATATAATTAGCTAGCTTTCCTGTTAAAGATTTTTAGATTTGTTGACTTAACTAATTAAAATCTTCTGCAAAAGGAGAGTGATTCATTTCATATATAACATATTGTATATAAAAGTTTATATATTAACGGAAAAGAAAGATTGTAAAGGTGAACAAGAAAAAATGATTTTGCCAAATTTGAAATCCATATCCAAATGGTTTTTATTTGTTCGTTTACTTTGAATTATCAAATAATTGTCATAACAAAATTTTACCTTTTCTGATAAAAAATTATTTAACACAATTTGCTCATTCGAACTTCAATCTCACGATCTGAGAATAAACTTTAAATTGTAGAAAAATGAATTTTGATTTATGTACTCCATCAGTGAAGTTTACATTCATTTTTGTGACTGAAAAAATTGGAAATAGGATAAATGGTGGTTGAGTTCAATTTATCAATAGATTTTTTAGGCTAGAGTTTCATAATATTGATAGATTAGTTGTTAGATTATACATAGAATATTTACTATCAGATAAGGATAATTTTTAAATAGAAAAGATGAAAAAATATCATTTATGTCATTTTTATAACAAATTCAATAGTTTTTATATAAATAAATAATGAAGATTACTATATATGTTTTGGATGTGAAATGAGGTTTGATATTATTTTTATTGGGAAGTTTAATTAAATCAAGTGTTGGTTAATTATTATAATTTTAGGTTTTAAAAATATCAATTTTTTTATTTATTTAAAATAGATAAATTTTTATTTAAGTTTCAAGATTTTTGGATATGATTTTAGATTTTAAATTTGATACATAATAATTTCTTAAATGATTTTATTCATTTGATTGATTTTTTTTATGATGACTCAATTCTTAATAAAGATAAAGAAAGTTTCATAATAGGTTGATAGGTTCTTGAAGTCAAGAATTAAGGATGGGTTGCAAAAGATTTGTGATGAAGTGATATTATAACTTTCTTGAATTTAATTTGATTGGCTTTCTTCAACTTTAATAGATAGTGGCTTATGCAACTTTAATAGACAGTGGCTTATGATTTGGATTTAGTTTTTATGAATTTTGAAGAAAATAAGATATCGGTAAAAAGTTATTATGAACTTAATTCATTCTCAAAATTAGTTTAAAAAGGTAAAATTTATACTTTATTTATTTATTATAGCTCTTTAGCTCATTTATATATATAAATAGTTCGGTCTCATTTTTAATTAATGTGAAAATTTTTAACAATAAAATTAATATTCTTATTTATATTTTTTTAAAAGATGTAAACAAAATATGATAACAATTGAAGATGCAATAAGGTAGTAAAAAAATATTTGTTTCATGAAACCGACCATATACCATAAAACAAAAAAGCACAACCAATAATAAAAACATGCACATTATAAAAAAAACAATTGATATAAAAAAAATAAATTATACTATTTGACAACACAATCTATATTTTGTATTAAGTTTCCAAATATTATGATTACTTTATGAATATGAATGTTATTAAATCTTTCTATTCATTCTTATAAATAATTATAGTTTGTAAAAGTAGAAAAAATGTTATGACAAATAATACTTAGATATTCTAAAAAAAATTATAGAGATCCTCTAAGATGGGTTAGAAGTGACATTATAAGTCAAAAGTGAAAAAAAAAAACTAATCCGTATAAAGTTGAGTGTTATTATTTAACTTACTTATGTTTTCTATTTTATAGGTTTAATTTACTTATATTTTATTTATTTTAATTTAAGATTAATTATTAATATTTTACTGTTTTTATTTTTTTTATTTACTAATTTATTTATTTAATTTAATATATTTTATCAAATTATCTTAATTTTGGAGGAAAGTTTTCACTCCAGATTTTTTTATTTTTCATAATATAATATAATATTATTTATTTATTTATTAATTATTAATATTTTATTATCGCTTACCTTTTATGTTTACTAATATATTTATTTAATTTATAATTTATTTACAAAAGTAATCTTAATTTTGGGGAGAAATTTTTACTTAAATATAATTTTTTATAATATAAGATAAGATTAATTATCAATATTTTTATTTTTATTTTTTATGTTTATTTATTTATTTATTTAATTTAATATATATTTTGGTAGAAAATATTTATCTTGTTTTTCTTTTCTTTTATGATATAAGATATTTTTTTTGTTATGTTTACTAATTTATCCATTTAATTATATATATCTATATATATATATATTTACAACAATAATTGTTTGGGAAAAGTTTTTATTTCGTATTTATTTTCTTTTATAATATAAAATAATTATTTTATATTAAATTATTTATTTATTTAATTTAATGTAGATTTACTACAGTCACTTTAATTTTGAGAGAAAAGTTTCTATTTATTCATTTCTTTGATAATATATGATAATTTTTATTATTATTTTTAATTTTTTTATATTTTTATTAACTTATTTATTTATTTATTTATTTAAGTTCATGTATATTTTTATAAGTAAATATATTATTTTTGTATTTATAGATAAAATTTCTATTTATAAAATAAATAATTTTACCATCTATAGAAATTAGAATACTAAAATTAATATATAAAAAGTAAAATATAAATGTCCAAATAAATTATAATTATTTCATGAAAGATACAGCATTAAAGAAAAGTAAATTATTTTATTTATATAAAATAAAAATTGTATTACTTAATTTAAAAATAATCTAATTATTTTAATTTAAAATAATTTTTATTAATTAATATTTTTTATTTTAGTATTAAAGTAATAATAATGATTTAAAAAAATATTAAGAAAAAATTATTCTTATCAAGAAAATTATGTATTTCAAAAATAGTATGAATTAAAGAGAAAATTCAAATTTATTTTATTATTTATTTATAATTTAATAAAATGAATCAGAATATTAAATTTAGATTAGGATAATAGTTTGTATTATACTTAAATAATATATATGATTAAGTTAAATTTAAGATAATATAAAATCTTTAAATAATTTATGGTTTATATTTAAATTATTTTTAAGTAACTTATACAATAAGTTACTATATGATATTTGTACAATATTAAACATTTAAAATTAACAAACATCTTATAAAAATTAGATTGAAAAAATACAAAGATTTAAAAATTATTTAAAATTATTTTTTCTTTTCTTTTCCCTTATCAAACTAACCAAATTAACTCTCTCCTTTCCATTATTAAAAGCGTATATTTCTAAATACATCTTGAAATATATAAATTTTATAAATTAAAGTTTATTAAAACTATAAAATAGAAAGATATTTCATCCATAAAAATACAACTTACTAAAATTTATTATTTTTAATGTTAGCCATATTTTATGATAAAAATAGAAAGATAAATGAGATTATTTTAAATTAATTTTAGTCAAAGTTAATTCTACAAAATTGATTTTAATTATATATTTAAAATTTAGGAAGCGCTAATCCAAAGACCTAGTAATTAATCAAGATGAAGTAAAGCAGGGCACGGGAAACGACGAGTTTACCCCTGAAACGGACAGATGTCACGCGGTAGTTGATTTATTTGGTGCACACTGCACAGTGTGCAGGAACGGCACATATAAAATCCCAAAAACCCTAACTCTTCACTTCACTACTACCCTGTCTCTTTGTGCTTAGACTGTGTTAGGGTTTTACGAACCAGCTACGCAAGAACCCTAAAGCGCGTCTAGTACCGGAGAAGAAAGCAAAAATGGTGGCCGACAGGACCAAGAAGTTGAAGGTTTCCGAAAAGGGCGAGAACCTCGATGAAATCGACGGAGAACTCGTCCTCTCCATCGAGAAGTTGCAGGAGATCCAAGACGAGCTCGAAAAGGTATAAATTGTTCAATTCCCCATCCACTTTCCTTCTTTTCTCCTTTTCAATTTCGCGGAATTCGGATCATCCTTCTTTTTCGAGGTTTATATGTACATTCGAAATGTGAATCTGCTTTTGGAGCCTGCGAGTTGCGCTCAATGTTATTGTTTTTATGTTTATTATCTTTTCTGGTTTCGGAACTGATCTGTTGTAAATTTTTTTTGGTTGTGTCATTTTAGATCAATGAAGAAGCCAGCGACAAAGTTCTCGAGATAGAGCAGAAGTACAACGAGATAAGGAAGCCCGTTTATGACAAGCGGAATGATATTATCAAGTCGATTCCTGATTTTTGGTTAACTGCTGTGAGTTTGAGTATATACACTCTATTTATATTGATATATTGATATGTACATTTATATTGATATATGTATATATGTGTGTGGGTGTTTGATTTATTAAATTGTTAAATTGTTTTGATGTTGGGAATACCTTGTTAATTATTGTTGTTGTCCTTTTGCAGTTTTTGAGTCATCCTGCTCTTGGTGATCTTTTGAACGAGGAAGATCAGAAGGTCTGGCCTATTTTTTACTCTTACTAAAATTTGATGCACTTCTTTTGACTCGTTTGAGTTTGTCTAAAACTGTGCATTTATGAAGTGATTTGGTCTTGTTTCTGTGATGTTATTTAAGTGGCATTTGAAACCCTAGTAAGTTGTTCTAGTTTAGATTTTGTACCCAAGAATTTATGCTTGTTAATATAAGCCTTTTGAAAAGCAGAATGCAACAGCTAAGTTGGTGGATATTTTTTGAATATTCTTTCACTAAATTGACATGTTCTTGCATAACAGATAGCTTTACTTGAGTGAGTACTTAAGTTGTTTGCTTTTCTGTTCTTTGTAATTACTTGGGACCTTATTTTTAAGGTGCTATGGAAGTATGTCGAATATTATTGCTGCTTTGATTACAGATATCTTCGGATGAGTAATTTTAATTCATTAACGATCCCTTTATTTGATAGATATTTAAGTATTTGAGTTCTCTTGAGGTTGAAGATTTTAAAGATGTCAAATCAGGCTACTCAATCACCTTTGTAAGTTGCTTTTTCCTCTTTCCCATGGTTTATACCTCATAGGAATGTTTTGCAAATCAGTTGGTTTAAGAAGTTTATGTTTTACAGGAACTGTTTATCTAATTGAACAATAACCACTTATAAAATTGATTTTTTGTTCAGAATTTCAACGCCAATCCCTATTTTGAAGATACAAAACTTGTAAAGACTTATACCTTCCTTGAGGAGGGAACAACAAAAGTCACTGCTACTCCCATAAAATGGAAGGAGGGCAAGGTAAGGTTATGAAGGTCACTTTTGGTATTCTTCTATTAGCTTGTGCTGCTTTTGTTTTGTTTCTGAAATCCTAATCCTTAAACATGAAGGGCGTACCCAATGGAGTTAATCATGAGAAAAAGGGGAACAAGCGGGCTCCTACTGATATCAGGTTGGTGCCTAAATATGGTCAGATGTTTTTCCAGAAAAAAAGTGAAAACAAAGATAGAACTGCTCATGTAGGCTCTGTTAACTGGCAATTGTTCTGGCTTACCATTCTTTATATGATTGATATCCAGAACTGTATTTTTTTTTGTTTGAGTTCACTTGTGGATTGGTGGATCTTTCAGGGGACTAAGATATGTCTTATCTGCTAAGAAATATGCCTGACATGATCGCAGTCCGATCCATTGGCATTACATTAAATTATCAACTATCAATAAATGGCTAACTACAGTGTACATGAGACCAATTTTTAATACCATGTGGATTAGCAGATTTTCTCTTTCATAATTTTTACTCGTTTTCTACTCTTAGAGAACATTTTCTATGCCAAGTAAAGCTCAATGGCATTGCTTTTTGAGTAGTTATGTTCCAACTTTATTATGTTTTAGTTAATATCTGGAAATCAATTCAATTAGTTGACAATTCATTAGTTTAAGATTCTACATTAATAAAACTTGGTCATATATTGTAAATTTGCAAACTATTTTTTTCTCTACAATGAATGAATAAATAAAACATTTTCTTTTACTCTTCATTCTTGTTAATAAAATATCAATCAATAATTTTATATAAAAGGTAGTCACAAATTTGTGTAAACACTTCATGAAACAAATAGTTCATTGTTTTCATATTCTTGTCTTAATGTATGCAGCTTCTTTAGTTGGTTTAACGACACTGAGCAGAAAGATGAAATGGATGACATCCATGATGAGGTATATTTTTTCTGGATTTGTATTATTAGT
This sequence comes from Macrotyloma uniflorum, assembly GCA_016859785.1. Taxonomy (NCBI): domain Eukaryota; kingdom Viridiplantae; phylum Streptophyta; class Magnoliopsida; order Fabales; family Fabaceae; genus Macrotyloma; species Macrotyloma uniflorum. The sequence continues at coordinate 3,651,691 of BDMB01000006.1, read as the reverse complement.
TGTGCAATATGCATCCCTGCTGTTCATTGTTCATATTTCATAATGATTGAATTTCTTTAGTTTGTGTATTTGAGTCATATAAATTTTAGTGTTATATTTATCTCTAAATAGCAGGTTGCAGAATTAATCAAGGATGATTTATGGCCAAATCCACTTACTTATTTCAACAATGTAAGTTAACTTTCAGTTCTGATATCCTTTTCTCTTTAGAGATAATTCTGCTTCTTGGTTTTTAATCATTCATTTTACTATCACTATTGTTTCTTTCCTTGTATTTTACAATAATAATTATTATATTGGAACAGGAAGAACCTGATGAAGACGAGATTGATGAGGATGAAGCTGATGATGAGGTAATTGTTGTACACTTTTCTCTTACTGTTGAAAAACATAGTTGATTAATTCTGTGGATTTTTTGTTTTATACTGCTACAGAATGTGACAGTTTCTGGTTATATCCGTGATATGTTTTGTGCACTACCAGTTAGTGGGGTAGTGTGTTTTGGGAAAGATGGGTATTAAACTGTAAGAAGCCTAAAATTAAACATAGAGGCAAAATTTAATGGAAGGGTGATGAGAATCAGAAGTCCAATGCATTGACTGCTGTAGTGGCCCATAGTGTGTAGCAGTTAGGTCATTGCCCCAAGATACAGAAAGTGATAAGATCTGTAAAATAGTGGTATGAAGCAGAATAGTTAAGAAAAAAAAGAGAGAAAGATCACAAGTAGTCGATGGATGCCAATTTCCTCCTTGCCCACCTCCCTCAGTCACTCGTGTCCCTGCATATCTATAACCACACCTCATTTGTCTCTGGGCTTCACTCAATTTCCACTCAGCATAACCAACCTCCCATCCCGTACTTCATGTGTCCCACTTTTATGGCTTAACACGTGTAACTTTCAAAGGATTTTTAAGTGAATGCATTGTTTGATCTTTCCTTTACAGTGACCAATTCTTTTCCCACTTTGGTCGGATTGCTAAAAGAATCAATGTCATTGGAGTGTGTCAAAATTTGAAATTCAATAGATTCTACTTATACTTTGACTTGGATGCATTTGATCATATTAAAGTCCTCTGATGTATGCTCATGTACCTTTCCTGTCTAACTTCATTCATTTTATTTATTTATTTATTTATATATTTAGAATTTGTTGACACTTCCTTCATTTTTCTGTCTGGACAAAATTTGTTGTGATTACATTCACAAATTAACACTTGCAGCATCCTTCCATTTCATTAATCTAGTATGAATGTATCACCATGTTTATATTCTCATAAACCATGATTGAATGTGCAACTTGTGCTAAGATGATGATTTCACCATTGAAGCATTGCTAATAATCAGTAATATCGTGTGCAACGCCATTTAATCAAGCACTAAGTTTTGTCTTTTTTGTGATTTTTATATTCTATCAATTTAATTTCTACTGTTGATTTCTGTGGACACTTGTGAAGATGCTTACAAGAAGAAAATAGCCATACCTCAGCACTAAAATGTATTAAATGAAATGCTTTTGGAGACAATTGTTTTACTTATAAAGTTACTATTCTTGCTACTGTTCTTTTTGTGTCCTTTGGGTTTTGTATTTATAATTACTTTACGACCTTTTGAGATAGTACATACAAATATGTATAGTGTATTATAAAATGCATATTTCCTTGTTAGCAGGGAAAAGAAGATGGTGACTCTGAAGATGATGACGATGAGGGTGAGGAGGATGACGATGAGGGGGAGGAGGATGATGGCAAGTGAAAAATACATTATGGTCATAGTACTTTTTTTTTGCGTTGTAGGAGTATGTAAGCGTTCTTTAGGGGATGATCATATGGCCACCCTTTGTGGTTATCAACTTATCTCGGCAGGTGAAGCTACCAAGGCCAGTTGTTGGTTCTCTCTGACGATAGTCCTATTTATTGTCCTGTGGAGTTGTTTTTGGTTTAATCCCTGTGCACTTTTTCAGACACTAATGTTACATCGGCTTTTTTTTATAACCCTTTTTTGTGGAACTTCCTAGTTAAATCGCAGTATTTATTGTACAGCAGTTTCTAGTTTGGTATTTTTCTTAGGGTGCAGGAGTATGGAAGCATTTTTACAAATGAGAAATAACTCCTAGGCAAATGTGCAAATACTATTTTAGTGTTATCCAATCTTATTCTCTTAACCTAAACCTAATAATCTACTTGCACGATTTACAGTTGAGTGTAATCACGTACATTAATGAATTTGACTAGGCTTTTTCCTATTAAAATTTGACTTGATGGACAATTTAAAAGATAATGTTTTGCAAATAGCAATTGTTATTTGGGATAATCACATTGATTATTTGAGAGAATGGTTTTAGACGGCAATTTTTTTAATCACTATTCATTTACCTTTATTTTCTATACTGGATAAATAGATAAATTTAATTATACTAAAAATTTGAGTGAAATTTATATGAATCGTCACAAACAGTAAATGTTGTTTATAGTTTCCAATTCTATTTGTGATGCATAAATAATCCTTGAACAGCAATTGATTATAGTTTCCAATTCTATTTGTGATGCATAAATAATCCTTATTGTTAACCATTTGTGTAAATATAAATTTTTGATGCATAAATAAAAGGTAAATTCATTTTGCAGATTCATTCATAAATAATATGATATCGGTTAATTATTTTATTTTAAAAAAAAATCAAATTTAAAAAAAATTTGGTTCAAATTATAATTTGATATTTGAGATATAATAAATATATTTTAATTATTTTTCAAAATAAATTTATATAATAATTTACATTATCAATCTATAAAATCTTGATTCATTATAACAGGATATTAGAAAATACATTAGAATATAAAATATTTATCAAAACATACATTTTTCTTTAAAATTATTAACTAACTCATTATACGGATTCAAATAAATATTAATTTAAAAATCTTATTTATAATCATAATAATTTAGAATTAGTTTTATATGATATTATTTTATTTAATTATACTAGAAATATATATTTTAAAATTATATTTATTTTGTATATTTAATTAAAAGATAATTATCTTAAAAAAAAATTGACACTGTAACGAATTTTTTTGTTTTGTTTTGAACATATTTTTTATTTTTCTATTTTTCATAATAAATTATAACGACGACTTTAATTTTCTTTGTCGAAAACATTACATCTTAATTTATTTACTTTTCTCTTATAAATAACAACACATCATACCATGCTATTGTTATATCTATTTCATTTTTATTATTATTTCATATTATCAATTATTTTTATAATTATTTGACAACAATCTAATGAATATAGTATATGTTATCATTTTATCAACATCTAATTTTGTCTAAGAGATTAAAAATAATATTAAAAAATAAAAAAAAATAATGAAAATGAAAAATAATTTTTTATTTTGTCTAGAAAATACTACCATTAAAAGTATAATTACAAGATAATTATTTATTAAATTTGTCTTAAAAAATAGAAAGGGTTATAAAATTAAAATCAATAAAAATATTAAATATAAATAAATAAATCTAAGATAAATTTGTATAATTATTTATTAAGTTTTCAGTTTGTTAATTGTATTTAATTGTAAAAAAAAAGAGACCGATGGAAGACAGAAAGAAAAATAATTTTGTTTTCACGTAATAAATTTTTCTTAATTTAATTTACTTTGATTTTTTTTTATTATATTTTAATTTTAATTTTATATTTATTATCTTATTATATATTTTAATATTATATTATTTTTATATTTTGATTTAAGGTTCACGTTCTATTTTAAATATTTTTTTTTATATTTGTATAAATATTTTTCTTTATAACAATGCTCATATAGATATTTAGTATTTTAATTTAAAAAATATATATTTTCAACTTTTAATAAATTTTAAAACTGAAAATTTAAGTCATAGACTAACGACTTTAAAATTTTTTAAGCTACTAAAATTACACTCATTCTCAGTATAATATTATTATTCTCTATTTATAATTTTTTTTTATTTTTTTATTAAAATTATTTATAAATTAATATTATACTTATGATATCTAACCATAATTATATTTTGGTTAGTTTATTATTTAATATATTCAATTATTAAATAATATATTTATTTTAATTTAAAAATAAAAATAATTTTATTTTTAATAAAAGATAAAATAAAATTAAAAATCATAAAAATTATCTAAATTAAATTATTAAAATTAATTTAATTTTTTTTTCAAACCAAATTTTCAACGTATTTCTAGTAAAAAAAATCATATCCAACTTCATCGCAAATACCCAATAAATATAATACTCGGTCCGTCATAAGTTTGAATAACTCGGGTACTGCAAATCAAACATTTTAATTCAAATTTTAACCGACTTTTAGTTTTAGTTTAAGTATTTTAAAATTCATGAACTCATTGACCCAACATGTTAATGTGATATTTTTCAATTATAATTATATATATATAACCAGCAAATCCAACCTTAAATATTTGATCAAAGTGGACACAAATTTAGCAAAACTCCACTTAGTATATTTAACTTATTCTAGATCGATTCAATTAAACTATTTATCTGATTCAATAATTTTTATAAATATATATTAATCCATTTAATTAAAGGTAGTATATTATATTTAAAATATTTTAAAAATTAAAATACTATAATAGAGAATAAGATAGCAATTGAGAAACATTTAGAATTAATAAATTTTTAATAGATTAAGAGAATCAGGGGCGGAGCCAGGGGGGACACGGGGTCTTCGGTCCCTCCAACATTTTGGATTTTTTTTTATTACTATATAAAATTATAATTAAATTAGGAAATATATACTTCCTGACCTCCCTATTCCGTCTTCCCTCATAATATGATATAAAAATATTATATATAAATTAAATTTAAATATAATCTTTTTAATTTTAAATAATCAAATATATAATCTTATATATAAAAAAAAATATTTTATCAATTTTTATATTTATATTATACATCTTTTTAATAAATATCATCAATTAAAAAAAAATATATGATAATTGATGATTTTATGAGATTGAGTTAGATTTTATGATCATTGATGATTTTTATAACATGAAACATCGTCGAGTACAATTAAAAAATTAAATGTACCAGATATATATTTGATTTTATATATAATTATTTATGTTGATTTTAAATATATGTAAATGATTTATAATTTATTAATAATTTTATTTATTATATTTATTTTTACGTGATAATTAATTTTAATGTATATATATTAATTTTTTTTAATTACTCTGACTCGGTCCGACCTAATCCGGTCTGACCCGATTCGACCCGGTTCGACCTGATTCGACCCAGTCCGGCCCCCCTACCTAAAATTCCGGACTCCGACCCTCAATAGAACAATTAATAGATTGAGAGAACAATCAAATCAGTTGATCAATTTGTAATAATTTATAATCTAATACATAACAACAATGAATAATTAATAATGTATTAAGTACAATGATTCAACCCATCTATTATATTTATTTTATTTGTTTTTAATGAATCCATTCAAACATTTTTTTTATTCATGTTGCATAACTGAACCTTATGTGTAAACCTCATCTACAAGTTGCATGCGAAAGATATTATAATAGCTAACAAATATACTTACTTATTAAAGGAACTTCCTATAAACCAATTAGACTTTTTCTGCTTACTCTAACCCCACAAATCAAGCATAATTGCTTATTATAAACATTGTTAGACAAAAATCAAATTCCAGTACACTTGAGAACATAAGCAAAACTCCAAAAGTTACACACCGGAATCCAAGAAAGAAAGGAACCAGAAACCACGCTTAAAACATATTTTGATGTAAGTGATTGGCTTTGAAATACATTAACAAGAAAGAGATGGGTGAAGCTCGCATTCCTACAATTGATCTGTCTTCTTTCTTGAGAGAGGATGAGGATGGGAAAAGGAAAGCCATGAGAGAAATCACTGAAGCGTGTTCAGAATATGGCTTCTTTCAAATTGTGAATCATGGGGTTTCCCTTGATTTGATTAAAGAGGCCATGGAACTATCAAAGACCTTTTTTGATTACTCTGATGAAGAAAAGAGGAAGAGCAGTCCTTCTTCTAATGCACCACTTCCTGCTGGCTACAATAGGCAGCCTCTGAACTCCCTAGACAGAAATGAATACTTGTTGCTTTTCCCTCCAGGTTCCACCTTCAATGTCCTCCCTCAAAACCCTCCCAAGTTCAGGTTAACTCAATCACTTCTCATCACTATTCTTTCTTAGATCATTCATTATTTTACTACACTCCTTCAAAAGTAAGTGTTACTCAACTCATTCTTAATCTTTTTTAACACCATATGCACTGTATGCATGAATCATTGACCTGTAAGAAATTTTAGTCAAGCGATCAAACTAGTTAATATACTCTTTAAATTTTATTCTGCATTCAGAATCAAACCAATAAAAAAAATTGAAAACTGATTTAAAAGATTGTTCAAATTTTTTTTTTAAACCGTGCGGTTCGATTTGTAATTTGATATCTCAAAACCGAATCAAATCACAATTATTAAATAATATTATATTTTATTTTTAATTTTATTTTGTAAAGAAAATTTTAGGATTCCTTAAAACTTCCTTATTCTAATTTCATTATCTTATCATTAACTCTTATTAAAATTCATCTTCACCACACTATTTTCTAATAAGATCATTTAGTATAAACTAATGTTGTAACCATATGAAATATAATTAATGTTATATTTTTATTAGTTTATTATTTAAAAAGATAAAAATAGTCAATTATTATTAAAAAAATAAAATTAAAAATTAAAAAAAATCTAAAAAAAATCGATCCAAATCAAACTGTCAAAATTGGTTTGGATTGGTTGAAATTTTTTTTTTATTTTAAACCGAATCAAATCGAACAGTAAATAATTTTTATATTTAGTTCAGATATATTTTAGTGAAAAACCGAACCAAACTATACCGCGAATATTCCTAATTAATAGGATAATGTTAAATTTGTAAATATTTTTAAAGATGAAATGTTAAAATATTATTAAATTTTATTTATTTATTATTATTAAAGCAATTGTAGAAATAATTATTTTATTTAATGAAAAAAAATATAATAAAATTAAAAAAATATTAATTTTTATAAAAATAAATTTAATTTATTTTTTAATATTTATTAAAAAATAAAATCATAAAAAAAAATTGTTTTTCTATATAATAATAAATAAAAATTAAAATTTTAGAGATGAGGCACTTGTCAGTCCCGATGGTTCCGCTCTGAAATTTTGCCTCGAAATTAATGTAATTGAATTGGGTTCACTCTCCGCCTTTCGATACTTTAAATTGGGTGAATATAACAAGTATTGACGCTTGAAATGAATGTAATTGAATTGGGTTAACTCTCTCCATTTCCATACTTTGAATTAGGTGAATATCACAAGTATGGATGTCAAATCTACTTTGTCTCCATCATGCATAGTTAAAAAAAGTCAGTTAAATAACTCCATAGTTTAATAACATGTAGAGAATTTATCTTTAGATATTACTAAAGTTTTTAACAAATTAGTCACCCATTAAATATTCTTGATCTGTCTCTGGGATATGTAAAATCTGTGTCAAATGTGGTAGGGATGTGCTTGAAGAAGTGTTTGTGCAAATGAGCAAGATGGGTGTGCTGTTGGAGAGTATTGTAAACGATTGTTTGAGTCTCCCTACCAACTTCTTGAAGGAATTCAATGATGATAGGAGTTGGGATTTCATGTCGACCATGCGTTACTTCCCAGCTTCTGACAACGAGAATAATGGAATCACAGAGCATGAAGATGGCAACTCCCTTACCTTTGTCATCCAGGATGAAGTTGGAGGCCTCCAAGTTCGTAAGAATGGAGAGTGGATCTCTGTTGTTCCTGCAGAGGGCACTATAGTAGTCAATGTTGGTGATGTTATTCAGGTAACTATGTTTTTAAATTAAAGCACCAAAATTGGGTCTATATTGTTTGCATTATATCACATAATTCCTAACCAGCCAAGATTAAGTGTAGCAGAATGAACTAGTCTCCTATGATATGGTGAACTGAGGTTCCAATCTCTGTTGAAAGAATTGTTTATGTTTAATATTCAATATAACAAGCATTCAATGACTTTGATTTACTTACATACTTGCCCAGCAATTGAGACAAGGTTAACATTGTTATTGTGTGTTTCCTTAGAAAACAAAGACATTAGAACTTAGAAACATGGATATAGTAGCTTATAAATATGATCATATCATCTTTGGATCTAACTGGTTTTGTTGCATTTGGAAGGTGTTGAGTAACAAAAAGTTCAAGAGTGCAACTCACCGAGTGGTGAGAGCAGAAGAACGCAACAGGTACTCTTATGTGTTCTTTCATAACTTAAGAGGAGACAAGTGGGTTGAGCCATTGCCACAGTTCACCAAAGACATTGGGGAGCCACCCAAGTATAGAGGATTCCTATATAAGGACTATCAGGAACTGAGAATGAGGAACAAGACCCATCCACCTTCTAGGCCTGAGGATGTCATCCACATTAGTCATTACGCTATTGATAGCCACACTCTTCTGTAGATCCACTACCACCAACAAAAATAATCATGCCCTGTTCTAGTTTCCTAGTACAGGTTCTTTGGACCTAGTTTCTGTTCATTGTTGCTCCCATGTTGGTTTAAGTTATTATTGAATGTAAGTTGTTTTGAATTGAATATAAGTTATCAATGATAGTATTTCCTTTCAGATTTCCCAACAAAGCATACAAAAACTATCCTTATATAAGCAAACATCATGAAAGAACTCTTTGACTAATAAGAAAGTTGTGGTAAAAGAGTTAATTAAATTGAAGGAAAGTTGCCATATTGTAAGTGATTTACTAACTTGTAAATATGGGAAGCTTCAAAATTCCTTGTGCATTATTAGATAATTCTTTTGTTTCTGCAAAGTCTTATGTGATAATAATCTCATGCTTTTGTCAATCTTTAGGAAGATAACTGATGGAGAACTTAAACTTACTACATTTGCATTGCAAATTGCAGACAAATTTGTAAAATATCTCTACAAGAGGTTATTGACTATCTTACTGTAAAAAATGAAAAAAAAAATGAGGAAGTTAACTTCAACATCAATGCAATGAAACACCATTTTCATCTCATTTATTGTTTAAAGGCTAATGATGTTGACCAAGTGGTGAAAAACAACATGGGAAAGGACACTTTCTTTATCCTTGTAGAACAATTCCATTGAACATCTTGATATAATGAAATTGAGGAATCTCTATTGCATTTACAGTTCCAAAATCTAGATCATTCCCAACACACAAATATAGAGTTAAGTATAGGTGTTCTTTTTCAAACACAGATATGAAAATAGGTACTGATACACTTTTTGAATCCTATACTTTATGCAGATAGGTCCAACCCAAGTACTGTCTCAAACACAAAATAGAGGTAGGGTTGTCCAAGAATTGAATTTGATCCAAGAAGAACTCAATTTGTTCTACTCCAACATCATTTCATCAGCTGGGCCATGAACATCTAATCTAACACTTTTTTTTTTTTTTTCCAAGGATTTAAAGTAGAAAAAAATATATACGGGTGAAACAAAAATAATAGAATATATTGTCTTCAATTAATTATTTTTCATTTAAATATTGGAATAATTATATTTATAATATTTTTATGGTAATTAATTTCTTCAATTTAAAAATTAACCATTCTATAAACAAGAAAATTTTGTATATTTTGTTTTGTTTACTATATCTATTTGATTATTGGTGACTAAATTATTTCATATACCACAAAAGGTGAAACAAAAAGAAATGTCAAATAATGATAAAGTTGTATACTAATAAAAAAAAAAATTCACAATTTATGAAAACACAACAAAAAATAATGCTCCATATTATCTATATCGAAAAAAAATTTGTCTTAAATAACATGAAGATGAAATCCAAATTTACTATTCACTTTTCATATCTTCTTATTCATGTGATTTTGTAGCAGACAATTTTCTTACTTAACATTGTATAAATATAAAAAAAACTAATATAAAAACAAAATACTGTGAAATGTAGGAAAAAATATTATTTTTTTTTCAAAAATGAAAGAGTAAACGTAACCTCAAATTATTAATAACAAACAAAAATGACCACTTTAACAAAAGTATTATCATTATTTTAAATTTTTAAATTTTAAATTTGAAGAAAAATTAAAATTTAAAATTTTCAAATAATCATATTTATAAATATGCTTTTATGAATGATGTAAAATTCAAATAACCGTATGTTAATATGATGATCCTGATATCACATTATTTGGATGTTAATATTGATGATCCTAATCTCAAATGCAATTAACGTAAAAAAAAAAACAAAAAATCCTTAAAATTTAAAATTTGAAGTGAAATTTAAATTTTAAATTTTGAAATTATCATGTTAAAATATCATATAATATAATTTTATGATAATTTATTTAGTTGAACGTAAATACAATTTAAAATTGTGGAATCATATTTTAAATTTGATAAAACTAAAAAGAATGTTTTAGGCAAAACTAAGTATGTTCTCATATTCTTTATTTATTGATCTCATCTTTAATTTAAATAATGTATTTTCATATATATTATATTCTTTTTTTGGTCTCATTCATAATAATAGAGATTATATAGTTTTATAGCAATTAATTAACTTTTTGTTATGATCACAATATTAAATGTTGAACACCAAAGAGTTATGGAAAAAAATATACATGTGTTGTTATGTTTGAAACAATATTCTACTAAACTTCTTAAATTTAATGGAGTATTTTCTAATTCATCAACTGATGAAGGCAAAATTGGTAATTCAATATAATATCGATGGATGTATTTAAGATATATACATTAGTAATACTTTTTTACCATTTTATTATATATTTCTTCACATTTTTGAAAGATGTATGCTTGTATTATTTTTTTATTATTTCTTACTTTTATATATATATATATATATATATATATATATATATTTGTGTGTGAATGAGAGAGAGAGAGAGGTTTATATATAGATATTGTAGAGGGTAGGGTGTCTTCTTCAATATGACATTCATAAGTAGGAAGGCATGTGGTCGCAGAAAAGGCAGCAATGCATGTTTAATATGTATATGCTCCACTTCTCTCCATTTTTACTCACTCTTCAATTCACTCAATCTCCATCTACACTTCTTCACTTCATCCTTTATTATTCCCATAATCATCTTTACAACTACTAATCCCTTCGCCAAATTTAAATATTTCCCTCTAATCATCAACCTCATTGCAACATAAATAAACAAATCTCTCCACCCCTTTAATTTAATCATGCTTCGCAAACAAGTTAGATACAAATCTACTCTCTCTCAATAATAAAAACAATCTAGTCATTATCATAACTGAGTTTTACAAATCAAGATTAAATTGCATGATTTTCAAAATCTAAATTTACTTCTCAATTTCGGTCATTATCAAGGATTTATGAGAGCGTTTAGTTTTTGTCAAGTTCTGTGTATGTTAGTCTTTGCAATTCTTGGCATGTAATTTCGCGACAAGAACTTTTAGTTTGTGGGGTAAAAAGCTGAGGAATCTCACGTGGGCACTTAATATTGCGTCCTAAAATTTTTTGGACTTTTTCATCCACGCTAATTTCAAATTTCAAATTTATTGCCTAAAATAAAGATAAAACAAAATTAAAACTGATAATTTCGAATTTTTTTTTCACTAATCAGAAAATGTTCAGATGCAATAAGCTATCTATTACGATTATCTTAAGTCAATCCTTTTGGTAATACAATAAACTCAAGGGTGCTTTAATTCTTGCAATTTTTTAATGGTTAATTGCACTGGGTCAAACAAAGTGGATTACATAATGACAAATTAAAGTAAAAAGTAGATTATGCATACCGGTTAATTGGATTTTGCATTGAATTATGATGCTTTTTTACTTTTGCAGTTATATCACAATAAATTAATCATTGATTACATGCAATCCAAAATTGACCTAATTTCTATCCGCGGCTAGCGTTTTTTGTCGTTATTCGTTATGTGCATTTGCATGTGGTAGATGATATAAACTCAAGTTACTCAACGTAATTTCAACTACACCAACTCTACTTTTTTACTCTCTTAACCCTCTTAACCTCTTCAAAGTTAAATACAAGACATTCCATTTTTTCCCATTCTTGGGTATACATAATACATCTCTCATCATAGACTTTGCCATATATATATATATATATAATAGTTTTAAGTTTTCTTGCTTGCTAAATTGTCTTTGTATGATATTAAATATAGTTATTTTTTCTTTATTTTATTAAGTAAAACATAGGAAGTGAACAAATTTTTTACTTTAATCTAAAAAAATTGTTTGATTCAATTCAGTGTAACTAGAAGAATAACAGTGAAAGTGAAAAGGGAAAAAGGAAAATTTTGGATATATTCAGGGGAAAAGATTCAGTGTCATCTTCAAACCAAGCATGGTTAGTCTAATGTTAGCCCCATTTGTTTTGATTTTTGTATATGCGTGTCACAAACTCAAAGTGTCACTTTAATATTTTTCTCCAGCTAGTTTTCTGGTCAATGCCAAGTTCCATACCAAGTAACTAAAGCCTGTTCATAAATGCAAAGAAAACGATATCGATACGTGTGGTCCTGTGAGGAAAAGAAGATAACTGTCAATCCAGAACATGTGTTGATGAGTTGCTACAAGTTCTTCATGCGTGTACATTATCTATTTTGTTTTTTGATTGAACTCTTAAATCTTAAGCATTGCGATGATATTTATAATATATTACTATAATGATTCTGAGTTGGATACTGATATATTTTACATTGATTTTTCAGCAGACACGAAAAAGAACTTAAGAGTATAATTATAAGCATCACTACAGTTAAAGAAAAAAAGGCTTGTTCAATATGTTGGCATAGTCTTTAATAGTATGTGTTTGCTTAATGTATAAAATTAGTCATGAGATAACTTGTGTATTGAAATTGAACTTTAAAAAATAAAGATAAAAACAAGTAGTGAGTTTGTATATTCAATGGAAGAAGTGAGAAAAATAAACAGAGATGAGTGTATGTGGTGAGCACTGAAAGCTTACATAACTTTCACTCTTACTGAATTTACTTCCTCCTCTTTCACAGTTTCACTTCTTTTTTCAGTTGCTGACAACTTTAAATGCTTAAAAATAGAGGAAAGGAGTTGATGGGTATTAAGTAAAGATAGAGAGATGCAATGAATTGAAAGATGCTTAGTTAAGTTGGTGTATAAAGTAATTGAATGAATGCAAATATATATATGTGAATGTAAAATGTTAGAAAAACTTGAGTTGTGTAAGTTGCAGATGATGCTAAACTCCACTGAGAATGAGGAAATTGAATTGAGAAATGAGAAATGGGAGAGCCCTTGTTTTAAGGGTGGGGGAAATGGGAAAGGGGAATTGAGGAATCCCAAAGTTCCCCAACAAAGGTGCAGAAGAAAAGGCAAAGGGCAAAGGCAAAATGAAATGATTACTTGAATGAGAGGGGACCCAGTTGATAATCTTTCCTTTCCAGGTCTTTCAATTTTTTGACTTGGGATTGGACCCACCACGGCCTCCATTGTCTTTATGGATTGAATGATAAAAAAGAGCACCTCACGTGGAGTCTGAACCAAAGAGGCTGTCCAACCACAATAAAAAGGGCAACTCCCTCTCTTCAATCACAAAATTAAAAACCAAAAAATCTTAGATTTTTCCACGTTCACCATTTCAAAATTCAACACAACACAAACCTACCTCTCCATACAACTGGACATACGGATTACAAATCAAAAAGAAAAATAATTTATACGCATATACAATGGAAAAGCTAAACACAACAACAAAGCAAATTTCTTTTCTCAGAAAAAATCATGCTTTTTAAAGCTCACCCATATAATTCCCACTCATTATCTTTGTTGCTTAAAGCTCATGCCCTCTTCTCATATCTCTCTCTCTCTCTCTCTCTCAAAGCAAATTCCTTCCTTGCTCTAAAAAAGAAAACAAAGAAACCTAGACACACACCCCTCCTCCAAATATAGCTCACTGATGAGAAAGACCCACCACACATACATTAAACCATAAACTCACTGATCACAGTCTGTCCCATAAAAACAACAACCATACACCACAACACTAAAAACACAAACAAAAACAACTTTAACCCTTCCCATGCGATCATGGAGGGAGGTGATGACTTCCACCATCACCATCACCACCACCACCACCGACAAAACTTCCCATTCCAACTCCTCGAGAAGAAAGAAGACCAAGACCCCTCTTCTTGCTCCACCTCCTCCCCATACCCTTCCCTAGCCATCTCAGCAGAAACCTCCACCTCCAACTCAACCCGATCCAACAACAACAACAACAACCTCCTCCCCACACCCACACCCTCTGAAACCTCCCCCAAAAAGCCACCTCCCAAAAGAACCTCCACCAAAGACCGCCACACCAAAGTCGATGGCCGCGGTCGTCGAATTCGAATGCCTGCTCTCTGCGCCGCCAGAGTGTTCCAGCTCACGCGTGAGCTGGGACACAAGTCTGACGGCGAGACCATAGAGTGGCTCCTCCAGCAAGCGGAGCCGGCTGTCATCGCCGCCACTGGCACCGGCACCATCCCCGCTAACTTCACATCCCTTAACATATCTCTCAGAAGCTCAGGCTCCTCCATGTCCGTCCCCTCCCAGCTACGATCCAACTACTTCAATTCAAACTTTTCTCTCCAACCCCGGAGAAGCCTATTCCTTGAAAACACCAATACTTCCACAACACTCCTCAATTTTCAATCCAACAACCCCATCTCCACTTCCATGTTCCAACCCAAGCACGAATTGCGCGATTCTTCATCCCTAGACTTGTCGCCGGAGAACAACGAAGAGGGTTTGGGAAGGAAAAGAAGACCCTCGGAGCAAGACCTATCTTCAACTATGCAACACCAAGTTGGTAGCTATTTGATGCAATCAAGCACCTCAGGGACAATTCCGGCGAGCCATGCTCAAATTCCGGCGAATATATGGATGGTGGCGAATTCCAATAGCCAAGGTGTGAGTGGTGAAGCTCCTTTGTGGACATTCCCCGGCGTGAGTAACAGTGCTTTGTATAGAGGAAACATGTCAAGTGGGTTGCATTTCATGAACTTTCCAACCCCTATGGCCCTTTTGCCAGGTCAACAATTAGGGTCTTCTGGGATTGGTGGGAACATCAACGAAGGGCATTTGAGCATGCTTTCGGGGCTTAATCCTTACCGGACGATGATCGGCGTTTCCGAGTCTCAGGCGAGTGAGTCACAGTCACATCACGGTGGAAGCGAGGATCAGCATGATGATAATTAACACTAAAGGATCAAATCCATCAACATGTTCTTTGATTCCTACATGTGTATTAGTTTGGTGTTTTAACACAAGGTGACGTGAGGTTTGGTTATTATTGCCCTACGAAATTGAGTTTTGTTTATTTTGAAAAGATAATTATTATTATTATTATTTTTTTTTTTTATCTATTTCTTTGGTGTGATTAATATGTTGGAAGAGGTGGATGAATGGGTGATGGAAGAGAAAAGGGTTTTTTAGGGTTTCAGGGAGAGATGACACTATTTAACAGTTGGATATTATTTGGCTTTATTTCACTACACGATATCTTATCATCATTGTTTGTGCAATTGGCTTTTCTTTTCTTTTCTTCTCTTCCTCTTTTTTTCTCTTCCTCTTTTTTTTTTTCCCGAAAGCATTTTGATTTGTAATGTTATGCTTTTTATGCTTCGAAGAGAAAGAAAACAACTCACTTCTCCATCATAATTAGGTAAGTTCAATTAACTTCCTTCTCAATTAACAACATTTTGCGTTTTTTCCCTGTAGTATATAGAAAAAAGGGATGAAACAGTTTACCAGAGGGGATGAAATGAAACAGTGTTAGTAAGTACTGTGAAGTGAGGGTAGTGTGAATGTGAATATGAATGTTAAAATTTGTATAATACTTTTGGATTCTAAATCTTCGCCATGAATGTGGAAGTTTAGAGAATGGATGATTAAGATTTTTGAGAGATGTAATAGGATGGTGGGGTCTGCAAGACCTTATCAGTTCCAGGTGTTGGCTCCATGGTGGGATCCAGCTGCTGGTTATTGCCCAAACCAATATACATTGTCACTTACTAACAGCTCGATCATTCCTCAATTTCTTTTAGCAGAAATTTATTCATATAAAAAAATTTACTATAACATACTTAGCTAATTATTCATTTTATTATTATTAATATAGATAGAAAGATTGATAGAGTGATCTCTTTTCTCTTTTAATTAATACTTTTCTGGTGTGTAAAACATTATATAAAAACTGACTCAGATATATTTTTACTCACCAACCATTTTGGATATCAAGTTTCAACTATATTAATTGAATTCTTCATGATTTTTTTTATTTGTAATAATCAAGTTTCTCCATATCTTAGTTGTATCTGACATTTAGCAAATTAGGTTATTTGATAAACTGTGTATGACATAAAAATGATGAAGCATAGTCTACTACCTAAACACAAAATATTTGGAAAGGTACCTTGTTTGTTTGTAAAATAAATAACTAAAGAGATGTCTTTTCATGTTAAGCAATATAATGATTGAAATATTAAATAGAATTAGAATGAAAGAACCTAAATTGAAATTGAAATTGATATATAAAAGAAAACAGATTGCATAATCACAGTACCTTAGCATTTTTAAAAAGAAAAAAAGAAAAAAGCAATTGAGGGTATAAATTTAAATACAAACAGCATTACTCATTTTTATATTTCTTTCATGAAGTTTTCTTTTCTTTTCCCTTTTCATGGAGCAGTTGCTGGCATCAGAGTCTTAATTAATGATCCTCTGAGACATGGCCCACCATTCCATCAACCAGGACCGTCCATTTGGCGGGCCATCTTTCGATCGCCGCATTGAATGATTGGGTCTGTGTCCACCAAATAGTGTTTTTTTAAATGGCATCATCTTTTGATTTAATCCTTACTTTAAAATTATTTATCTTTACTTTACAAGTGATATGCGAATTATTTTTGGAGATTTAATTCTAAAGTTACTAAATTATTTTAAAGTGAATTTGTAAAGAAGATTCACATGTCACTTCTAAAATTAAAAATCTAGAAGAAAGTTTAATCCACTATAGAATTATAATTTCAAAATTAAACATATTCATTTTATTTGAATAAGAATAGTTTATAGTAACAATTAAAAAAAGAATTGGAGCCATTGATGAAAAAAACAAACTTCATGCAGAATCTAGGGTTGTATTGTTAGACTCTCCTTGTTATTTAGTATATAGTAATGATATAGATACTCATATATATATATATATATATACATTTTGACAATATATTTGACACTATCAATC
Organism: Macrotyloma uniflorum; assembly: GCA_016859785.1. NCBI lineage: Eukaryota > Viridiplantae > Streptophyta > Magnoliopsida > Fabales > Fabaceae > Macrotyloma > Macrotyloma uniflorum. The sequence goes on along the minus strand of BDMB01000006.1, from coordinate 3,634,292 downwards.
AATTGTAATTTACTTTATGTATAATTTTCAAAGTAATCTTATTACAAAATCAACAATTTTACTATACACAACAATCTATTAGTAATGTAAAAGAATTTCTAAATTAGCAAATTAAATTCATTGTTTCATAACTTTTTCCCTTCAAAACATGTTTCATGTTATGGGTGGTTGGATTTCCATATTAAAAGTCACTAGACCAAAGTAGTAAAAATAACAATTATTAAATGCTTTATTATCTGCTACAATTCATAAAGGGATCTCCGTGACTTCTGCAGTGAGACATGCCACAACACTAAGAGTGACGAGGAAAAAAAAAATATCATATATAAATTCTCATACTATAAAATTATAATACTTATTTTAAAAATCATATGTACATTAAAATCTAAAAAGATAAGATATAAAATGATTGATAGAATACATGAGATAAAAAATAACACGATTTGGAATCTAATAATATCTCTAGTGACTAAAATAATAGGCAGCAGGAGTATATGATGCAATTGAAAATTAGGAAGATAAAAAAGGAAACCCTGAAAAGCAAGTTCAGGATATTCCCTCCACTACAGTTTCTGTTCTGTACAATAGGATCGAGGTTTAGCTTTATTTATGAAGATCATGTCAATAACAAGAGATTAAAGGCACCACGAAAGTAATGTGTTGTGTGTGTATCGTATACATATGTGCATGCTAATAATAATAAGATCCCATATATCTGATTTGTTAGTTGATGAGAATGGTGAATGGAAGAAGGTACCTTGGTGATGTTCCAATTATGGGTACTTGAACAGTAAGGAGATAAAGACATTGCTTTAAGATGGCTCCCACCTAAGGCTAGCTAGAGCTGTAAAAGGCGAATCAGGGAACAACAATTGAAGTTGCTAACGTACGTGTCTACTTTCTCCCAGTGTCACTTAGTATATGTTTCATTTTGTATTAAGAGAGGAAGTTCCACGTTTAGAATGTAAAAAGTAGAAGTTATTCAAATAATTTTAGTTTAGATATAAATCATAATAATGATCCGAATCATTGTTTGATTTGATGCAACTCAAAAGCAAACTTAGTTCATGTAAGATACAACACAAATTAGGTGCAGATACCAAAGAAAATACGACAGAAAAATATTGTTTCTTGCTTTGCTACATCTGCATCTCTTGACAGATATATGATAATAGTTTGCAGTAAAAAAATTGTTTTGGCAACGTACTTGACAACGCAAGTGATGAAAAATGGTGTATTGTGCAGAGAATAAACTGAAGATGTAGCTGTTGTTTCGAAATAGTAGTGTCGCTGCATGCAGCTATAGAGGTTCAACATTCCATTGTTAAGCTCCAATTGTTATACGAAGTTACATGGGTCCTTTCTTTGAAGTTTGTACATAGTACAGAATAGGGCAACAGATAAGAACCTCACACACAAATATCTATATCTATCTATATATACAGAAATTCTCACAACCACCACATTTGTTTTAAAACATTCTTGTTATTAACGTAAAATATTTGTTGATTATGTCAATTATTAATCTTTGTTGAGAATTTTGAAATTTTGTTTTCAAAAGTTGAATATATGTATGTATACTAACTATATCATTAATTATATAATGATACTTAATATCGTGCAATATGAAGAGAGAAAGAAAGAAAAAAAGTATGAGATAATTGAAAATACTTTCAGTAAAATTAAATATGGATAAAATGTTTTATCAATTTTTAAACGTAAAATTTCTAAAAAATTCAAAATCAGAATTATAGTTTAGTTGGAAATGAAAATTTCTGATTACAATGAACTTTTTTTTATATATAATTTTTAAATAAACTATGTTATGTTGAGAGGCTTATAAAATACATGTTTTTGTATATGAATTTTTTAGGTGATGATATTTCTCAAAATAATTTATGAATATTAGGTAAACTTTAAAATTGAATATGAATTATATATATATATATATATATCATTTTTTAAAAAATTTATAGGAAATTACTTTAAAAAAACATTTTTTAATATTTTTTTTATTCTTCATCTTTTAATTTATTGAATTATTTTGAATTAATATATTTTATATAAAAATTAAATTAGAAAAAAAAAAGTGAGAAATAAAAGGGTATATATTATGAATGAAAAGTCAATTATCTATGAAAGGAATTAGGTCTAATAGAAAGTACTAATAATCCTAAAATTCGAATATCTAAAGAATGAACATTTAACATCTAATCGTATTTTGAAAACAAAAGAAATCATCCAATGAAGCTTTAAATTTGGTTACAGCAGGTCCCATCAACACTTTGACATTATGCAACAATAAATGGCTCAGAGAATGCATTAGTTTAGCACCACATAAAATAACGTCGGCACATAAAATGTTCCATTTTTTTTATTTATAAAGAAAAAAAAATACACTGACCGTTATATATTTAAAAAATATTATACTCTGCACACCTCAATTAAATGATATTATTATTAAAATATTTAATCAATAAGTGAAGGTGTAAGAGATGTATAAACAAAAAAATCTAGAAAAAAAAATCAAAATTCCCTACTATAATGAAATAATATTATAAATTTCAAAAAATATTTATAAGATAAAAAAAAGAGAAATAATGTAAAGTAATATTATTTAATCCGAGTGAATCTAAGTGTATTTTGTTAAAAATGAAAAGATTCAATATCTTAAAATATAAAGTAATTTAAAACATAAAATAAAAGAAGAAATATTGGTGGATCTTGTGGATTTAATAGACCCTTTTGGATTGATGAGGTGATGTCAGTACCTGTGTGTGAGTTAAATAGATTTTGGCATCTTTGGCCAATGATTTGTCTGATTAGCAAGTGTTTTATTGGTCATTTATTACCATTAAAACCATTAATATGTGTATAACAGTACCATCATCACTCATGAAGAAGAAGAGGTAAGAGTCATAGCCATTATTCACAAGGACTTCTTCAGTCTCACATAGCCACAGGGTTGGGGTCCCCTACCTAATATCTTCCACCCCTTAATTTTATACCTAAGTCTGGGTAATATATTTTCTTTTATTCAATAAATTCATGCAAATTTCAATATACTGTGAAATTTTAGTGGTATTAAAAAGTTATTTAGCTGAAAAATATGAAATTCTTTGGGGAGACACAGGAAGCTAAGTTGTGAAGAAATGTGGTAGATTTTGGGAGCAGAAAAAGGACTGCAAAATTACCTGCTAAGAGGCAAGAGATTCCAATAATTTGGGCCATAAAATTCTCTAATTCCTTGTTTGGGCCCAGAAAATCTCCTAATCCTGGCATAGTTTCTGATAAGAAAATATTGACAAATGATTGATATTGACACACCAGCATGTGCCTCCATACTGGCATTTTGGCAACAGGTTGGGAGTTACTGGTTATGACATCAGAAATTAGAAATCTATAGACCCACCACATCCACTCAAGATGTTGTGTTTTACAGTACTCTCCCTGTTCTGCTTGCACTTTCTATGGATATGGAAGACAGAAAAATTCACCAGTATCCATCTATTCCATTTCCATGGTTTAGGTGCTTTTACATAATAAAATATCTGATTAATTAAGTTGGAAACAACCCCTTCAATAATTAAATTTAAACTTACTTCAATTTGAAGGTTTTAACTGCAGAAGCTGCTTTCCTTCTGCATTTCTGCTTGAACATGTCATGGATTGATATCACCAGGAAGATACTATATAGGCTTGTTGTATAGTTAAAATAGTGTATATTCAAGTGAAAGGTAATGTTTATTTTATTACTGTTGTGTCACTCATTTTCAGATATTCATAATATTTGACATTACAAATTTGTTTAGTATGGTAAATATCTACCAACTTTAACATAAGAAAGAAGAAGGGAATAAAGGGGAGTAAAGTAACTAACTTAACCACATACATAAAAAAATACAAATTCACTACACCTGATAGATTTATTCGGGTGTGTACTCTTCGAAGCTATTAAGGAGGCAGGTGCAGGAAATGAGCAGGTTGTAATAATCACAGTCCTCCATATTGAAGCTACTTACATACTCTTAATTGGTACATGTGACAACGGGGGTAGTCAGAGAGGTACAATAATGCAAAAAAATGCAGCACACTGCCACATCTCTCACATGTTATGTTGGAGATGAGTTTAAGTGTTTGTCCTAGCTGGTATAACCTCCTGCAACTACCATGTGCATGCTAAGCTGCCAAAACAAATCAACATTTTGGTAGGTTATGTCTCCATAAGTGGTGCAGTACATAGTTTTACTTCCACCTCCACCTTTTCGAGGTTAAATAAAGTCATTCTTAGGGAAGATACAAAATTACATGTGGTGGTAGGTGTCATATGCTATGCATACAAATAACTCAACCATGTAATCAAAGAAAAAAAAAAATGTAAAATTGATGATGAAGCTCTTGCATGGCAGCCACAGGGTCAGTAAGTAAGTAAATGCAGTTTTCCTAAGAATTGAAGTCTATTCCCATTTACTCTCTTTTGTCTCAAGTTCTACTAATCTGCAAATTAAACAAGTCAACGTCTGATATGTTCCCTGTTGCTGCTGCAGACCCGTATCATTGAATATGATTTGGTTTTGGCCTGTTAGCTGCTCTGAAAGTGTCAATAATTGTTCCTTATCACAGTAAACTGCTCCAACACCCTCTATGAATGATACATACGAGTAAAACAATGAAAATGATAGCCCTCTAGACAATATTATCTTTTTGACATGTGAAGTCTTTCGGACATAAATAATTTAGGTATGGTGAATTGTTGTTGCTTGGGCAAACACAGAATCACACCATAGGGGCATAGGGCAATGTGTAATGGGAAGTACCTGGGGTGCAAATACTTGACATTCATGAATAACAAGTTAAGAAGTAGGCAAAGAAAAAGAACATATTTCAGGTAAATTCTTCACCAGCTTGAGTAGAGTTTGGTTTATGTTTGCATGGCCCTTGGTACCATACAAAAATTGCTTATGTTCATGTTTTATGGTAATCTTTCAGAATAGTTATTGTTGACAAAATCACCAACTAAATCACTTGAGGAAAGATATTGTCAGAATTAAAGGAAAGATAAAGAGAATGGAAATTGAATGAACTTAAAGTAATCCAGTTTTGGGTTGAATCCTGCACACCATATGCATCAATACTCACTTCAATGAGCTGATAGTTGACAGTCACATTACCACAGAAATTATTTTACATGAATTTGTGACTTTGGATGAAAATTTTGTAAATTTTTTTTGAGAATTTAAATTATTTTATGAATAAAATATATTATTTAGATAAAAAATTTAAATTAAAACTTTAAAAATTTTAAAAAGCAATTTGATTACTTAGATTTATAAATTTATAAATTTTAATTAAAAAATAAAAATTATTATTATTTTTTATTTCTCATATTTATATATTTTCTCAATTTAGTTAAAGTTAAAAGGTTATGAATTATATAAGATCAAAGTGTTATGGGCTTATTCAAGGTTGAAAAATTGTTCACTTTATCCAGATCAAGATATTATCGATCCATTGAGATTAAATTATTTTTTATCTAAATTAATTATATTTTTCTAATAAATAATAGGAGAATTATTTTTTGTCATTTTAGTAATATATTTTTAATCCATATAAATCAATATTATTTAATTGATGTTAGTAATAATTATTTTTCGATCAATATTTTTAATTATTTTTTATCAATATAAATTAAGATTATTTTTTAATTGATGTTAATTAAATTTTTTATAACAAATATAAAACTTTTTCTAGATACATACAGAAACAATTTTTCAATATTTTTTTTCTCTTATCAACTTAGAAAAATTTCCATCAATAATGATTATAATTGTTTTTTCTATTCAAAATCAATTGATTTTTTTAATCAAATTTAATTAAAAAATAAATAAAAAGTATGAAGGATGCAAAAAAAATAAATATCCATATCATTTAAAGTAATTATTAAATAAAAATAATCTTAACCAATATTTATTAAGAAAAAAATTTATTAATATTGATTAATTTTTTTTAACAGACTTTAATTAAAAAATAATTTCCACCAACTCTGGTTGAAAAATATTTATGATTGAAAACTTAAAATTATTAAATATTATTTAATATTAAAATTTTATATTTTGTAATAATTAAAATATTTCATCAAATAAAAAAATTAAAATTTTATAAATTTAAATTGTCTTATTTAACTAAAATATTTAAAGAAAAAATTTAATTTAAAAATAATTAAAACATGTATTTTAAATTTTCTTAAAATTGTGAAATTTTTCTATTCAGACATATAATGTAAAATCTTACAAGGTGGATAATTTGGTCATAATTTGTACTCAATTTTACACAAGTGTTAGGAGTTTTCACTATTTAATTTGATTCAATTCTTTATTAAATAGTGACTCGAAACAAATATAAAATTAAATATCATTTGATTAATTTTAATTTAATAAAAATTTAAATAAAATTAAATTAATATTTTGTGGTTTAATTTGAATTAATTTTTATTATAAAATTTTTAATATTTTATATAAAAAATTAGCAAATAAAAAATATGTTATGATCTTTTTTATAATTATTTTTATATTTATAATTTTAAGTTTTTTATATTTATAAATAAATTATATAATTTATAATTAATTATAATATAAATTTGATATCATATTTTAATAATATAAATATATTGTAAGTAAAATACAATTAAATACTGTAAATACTATTTAAAAATATTTATATATATATATATATATTTGATAATTATTAATTAACTGTAAATATATAAGATTTTACTTACATATGTTAATTGGATTCAATTTTTTATATTCAATCTAAAATTTAAACTAAACTGTTGGAAGGGGAAAATAGATTCAAAAATTTTAAAAATTAAGTTTTAACTAGTTTTTCTGATAGGTTTGTGATTTTTTTTTTTTAAATTGATTTGATCTCTGAATGTAGAAACTTTCATCTTTAAATTGGTTATTTACCTGATGTAAAATAACCAGCATAAAAATAACTACCACATTTTGTAACTCCTCCTCTTAGTCAAATCCGTAACATCAACCACCAAACTTGCTCATTGTATCCTCTTCATCTTGTTCTTCTTCTCTTCTCCTCTCTTCTTTACTATTGTCTTTCTTCCTCTTCCATTAAACCACCATTTCAAATCAGAATTCTTATACCATAACCAAATTCCATATACAGGTTGTTGTTCCCTCTGATAAAGGTCTAAATAATGCTTCATGTGTTACAAATTATAAAGACTATGACTGTGATGTATATTTGTTCATAATGACATATATATATATATATATATATATATATATATATATATATATTCATTTGTCTGAGGGTTGTTGGTTGTAGTGTAGTTTAGCAACAAATGAAGTTTAGTTGCTGGTAGTTTGCAAACTATACAATTACCTAGTAAATAAGAGAAAGAAAATTAGAAAGGTTAGAAATTATTAAGCAATGAGAGAAGCAGAAAAATTGTTTGATGTTACTAAATTTTAAACCAAAAATGGTCAAATTCCTATTTAAAGCATAACATATAAATAAATACATTCAAGATATTGGACAAAATAGCATCTGAAGTCTTAACATTAAATGATATCATTTATACTCAATATATTGTTTGAGTTTGGAACAAAAGAACCATTATTTATACTTAGACTAAACACATTCTAAATAGAATTATATGTTTTTATGATTATGAAATGTCATATAATATTATTCTCCGAATTATCCTATATTATCTTCTCAATTTAATAAAAAATAATCCCTTTATAAAAAATTAAGATATTAGATCAATGACCATAAAAAAAATCTTTTAAAAAGAAAAAACATAGATAAAAACAAATATTTTCTATCATATATTAATTTTTCTGACATCTGTAATAAAATAAATAGACTTAGTTATCTTATCATAAAAATGAAATATATTAAATGATATTTTAATGTATTATGATGATTTTCTTTTCTCATCAAATATCAAGGATACATTTTTAAAAGCGTCTTAAATAAACATTCACAAATGAAAAAGCCTTTTAAAAAAGTGTCAAATTATCTGTTTGAGTGTTAAACCTTTTTGAATGTTTAACTAAAACTTAAATTTAACTTTTATAATCACAAACAAGTTGATGCATGTTATAAAAATTCTCTCCTTTACTTGGTGCTAAATCATACTTTGCAATGAGAGCATCAACTAATTCAAAAAAATTTAAAACTAAGAGTTAAGATATACATTGACTTGATCAAAGTTTTCTATACATATTTAAAGATTGAAGATGTGTAAGTGAAGGGAGTAGAAAGAACTATGGATGCCAAGATTTGGAACAGTATTTTTGGGTTATTAATATGCCAAAAAAAAATCTGCCATCTATGCTGCATTTTATCCAATTAAGATTCAAAGGGAACTCATTAATATGTACAATTCTAAATTACATTTTTAGATCTAGAAAAAATAACAAAAAACTTAATAATTTTAAATTCTTTTATTGAAGAATACATATTCCCTGTATATAATGAACTTGTAAGATTAATAACTAAGAAGATTGATATCATTCCTAATGTTCCATATTGCAGAAATGATATTACAATAATAACATATATGAGAATTGTTCTTCTATATGACTTTTTAACTGATTTACAAGAATAAGGAAAATTAATTTAATTATTGAAATTATTTTTTTGAAATTTCATTTAAAATTATTGGAAGTCACTTATTTATTGATTAATGTGTGTGGTGAATAATGATTACATTAGTATGTTATTAATTTGTTGTTATTCATCTTGCTCAATAATATTAAGAGAGTTAAAGTTTATCTTTTTAACTTCTCCTATGGTTTATTGACTAAAAAAGTTATTAATTAATTAAATATATTTTAGTAAGAAAATAATTATTTGAAACAACAGTTTTGAGAAAAGGTCTTAAAATCGTAAGAAAAAAAAGAGGTTTGTATACAGAGGAAGTAAAAATTCAATAAATTTAAATTTCTAGAAGAGATAAAGGAAATGGAAAACTTTGAAGTATATGTATGAAATCATAATTTTAATATTACTGTAGTCATTATATATATATTATAAAAATGTAAATATTAAGAAATTGGGTGAAGAAAAAGACATACTCGCCCATATATGACGCTAGCTAACTATTAGAAGTGAGAAATAAGGAATCAGAAAATGGGTGGGGATGACACTGATTCTGATTTGGTTGGGACTGTACTCGTTGGGTTGCACTTTGATCTTCTATGCCGTACAAAGTTATGACGGGTAAGACGGTGAATTTGAGTCATTACAAAAGGGTGGCTTTGATCTGGCTCATCTCTGCCTTCTGCTTCTTCACCTTGTTCAGAATGGCCCTTCACAACTCATCACAAACTCTGCCTTCAACTTCTTTGGGTAATATTCCTCTGCTTATTATCTCCCTTTTACCAATCAAATTTCAAACTTTTCTTTACATCAGGTTCAGTTAGTTTGGTTGTGAAGTTTTGTTTATGTTTACATTTTATGGTTGATTTTACATTGTGACAATTGTCAATAGTTTCCTTAATTCGGGTCATATTTTTCTTTTGTCAAATTGCTCATATTTGGCCTTCCCGAGACAAGTTTGAACTTTCACAGTTTGTTCTTTGGCTTAACGTAATAACTCCGTGTAAAGATGTTGCCTTGGTAGTGGGTTTTATTCAAAATTTGATTTTGAGGGGAGATATATGCGATTTGGGAACTAAATTAAGAAGGGTCTGTCTCAGATTCTGCGAATTCTTACACGGAGCAAAGATCAAAGTTGTATGACAAGATGGAGAGAGATCTGGATGAGCATGGAGCTGCTTTCCTGAAACATGGTGAAACCTCTCAGTCACTGTCTCTTTCAGATATATTCACACTGAAGGATGGAACTGTAACACCTGTTCTGAAGGTGACATGTAACAACTATTTAGGCTGTGTTTCATGGAGTTGTTTGGGCAGCAACTGATGATTATTTTTATGTGCAGCCTGCAAATCCTCCGGTGCGGGCTAATGTATTGTATTTGAGCACTGAATTCTCTTTACCTATCGCGTAAGCGTTAATAATTTGACTTCCGGGTTTCATTGATGATCATTTCATGCATCTATGCTTAGTTGAAGATACATTTTTTCTGAATTTGGGCATGGTTTTGAATTAGATGGTCATGCTCATGCTTAGCTTTGATAGTTAGAATTTGCTTATCACTGACAAACCATCCATAGGAGTATAACACTCGGTCGTGATGAAGATATATAAGATTTAAATTTTTTCTTGGAATTTTAAATCCGTATTGTATCTTAAGCATATAATATCTTTTTGAGCTCATACGTGTATCCTTACAACTCTTGCACTTTTCTTTTTAGCATTTTTACTTCAAGGTTTTATATGTATTGGTGTATATCCTGTTACCATTGAATGGACCTTTTTCAAAATACTCAATAATTTACTAGGACTAAGGGACCATTCCTTTTTTATTTAAAGGTGAAAATCTCCTTGTAGAGGACACCATGGTCGCCTTTTTTGGGTAAATTACATGTTTCATCTCTAAGATTTTTGTCAAAGTCCTTTTAATGTTCCAGAAATACATACTTCTCCATTGAATAGCCTTGCAGTTCCAGAATCTACAACCATGAATGATTTAGTCAATACTGATTAAAGAAGCTGGGCCATCTACCATGCCTGCAATCATTGTCTTTCCTATACTTTTTGTTTTCTACTATTTAAGACCAGGATTTCTTGTGCCTCCTCTCCTCATTTTACTACAACTTTACCAAAGAACAAACAGTTCTTTTTGACTAATATGCTTAATAGACAAATGTTGATGCATCACAATGAATACTGTGCTATTAGGCAAAAATGATCACTTGCAGTGTTTGGAAGAATCAAGCAGTGATACTCTTTGAAACTCAATAAGCAAATTGTTCAATTTTAAAGATTAATGGTTTAAAATTGATTCAAACTAAAACTTCATCTGGTTAAAGTTTGAGTATATCCATTTTTTATTTTTCTTTCCTTGTAATGGTGCATTGCATATCACATTTGTAATTTATGACTGTAGAAAGGATGATCCTTTATCTTCAGTTTCACATATCATTCTTTATTGCCGTATTTATCTTCTGTGATTTTTATATTTTCTTTATTACTTTATGTCAAGCAAAATATATTCATATAACACATGCATGATTTGCATGACACAGGGAGGCTGTCAAAAATATTTTTAATCCATACTTTGATAAAGGTAAGCTATTGTTGGATCAACAAATAGCAGAATTCAAATCTATATTTTAAGAATTATTGTTCTGCTTCAACCTTCTCTTCATCTTGTTTTTATTTTATTGGAATTTTTACATGTTTGTCAATTAGCAATCTGGTTTCAGAACTCTAGTCTGTACCATTTTAGCATGTTCCATGCCTCCCACCATATTGTACCTGTACTTGCCACCAAGGAAGAGGTATAATTCAATTATGGATGCCTTTGTTTCCTCTTGAATTATGCTAACTAAGCTCATGGGAATCATTTTTGTGTCAGATAGAAGCTGAAGCATCCTCTGTGAAAGCTGTTGTTTCAAAACTATGCCCTTTGAAAATTGTTTTGGATAGAGTTGTTTTGACTTCAACTGGAGTACTCCTGGGTTGCTGGCAGGTTGTTTTCCATAATCCTAGGATTTGTTTCATTATCCATAAGACTTGTATTATAGACTAGGTTGTTTTATGGGCATCATCAAATTCCTTGATGCTAGTCAGTCCCCTCTCGCTTCCTCTTTTCTCTCTCTCTCATACACCAAAAAAGAAAGGCAGTATATGTATTGAGTTCTGTCAAGTGAAGTGAAATTTTGATATGGTAAAGGTTGTTCAACATAGAAAATTGTTAACTTTGGACCTCAAGTGGTTAGGTTTAATGATTCTAGAAATATTTTGGCATTCTTAATTACTAGTATGATTCATTCAGACTTCTAGGTTTACTGATTCAGGAAATATTTTGGCATTATTTTACTGTTTTTCGAAACATTTTTGTCCTTATTTCTTTACTGAGAAGGAAATAGCAAAGCTTTATTTGTTATTTTTAGAAAGTGAATTTTAAGATCAATTCAACCTCAAAAGCGGTTTGAAAAATGAGGTTTAGACCCATTGATATACTATAAGTTAGTCATATTTCTAATTGATATGAGATTTTCAACATATTTCCTCACGCGGAGGAATAGACATCTTGAGTATGGGACTTAGATATTTGTGGGTGGTCCAATAGTAATAGGAGGTGATATGATAAGTCCAACAAACTTTGCAAGGATAGACTCTGATACTATCTTAGAATATAAATTTATATTTAACTCAACCTTACAAAACTGACTTATAACGTAAGGGTTTGTAGTTATTTATATATTATAATGTAATTATATCTCTAGTTGATGTAGGATGTTCAATTCACTCTCTCACGCCAAATACTAGACATCTTGAGCATGGGACTAAATATATATTGATGGTCTGATAGCGACTCGATGGTTGTTGGTATGATTAGCCCAACCTATCTCACTACGATAGACTTTGATACCATACCATCTTAGAAAATGAATTTTAAGTTTAACTCAACCTTACAAAATCAGCTTATAAGGTTAAATTACACCTACTTATATAATCTAGTCATATCTATAGTTGATATGGAATCTCCAATAGTTATGCTTTTTGATAAAACATTTTTCCAGTTTTTTTTTTTTTTTTGCATTTTTATAATAACTTGGTGACATCAAGTTTCATATTTGCTTGCTTAAAGCCAATTATTGAAACTTTCAACCTGTGCAACAATCAGTATATAGAAAAAATTTGTAGCTAGTAACCAAGGAAAAGGGGAAATATTTCCATAACTCTATTGAATTGTGTCAGTATTAATATTTCTGACCACATTCGCAAACCTTGGCAGATTAATTATGCTAATTTTGTAGGTCATCTCAGGGACAGATCCCATAATCATTCGTTCTAAGTTGAAGAATGCACTTCCACGTGCACCGGAGAAGCAACTTGTAAGCATCATTTGAATTCTCAGTTTTGCTATTCGCCAGTGCAGCTAAAAGTGTATTTACTAAGCCTTTAATTGGGACTAAATTGTGGAATTTCAAGATGCCTTTAGAACACGAGTCATGGCTTTCCACAAGTCTGAAATCTTATGTCATGTAGCGTGACTGCATTAATTTGAGATGTCCTCTTTAGAATTCTTTTATGATATAACTGTTTCCTCTATGGACTCCTATGCTATGTTTTTCTAACGTTCTTTGGTAATTTGAAATCATATATGCCACTAAAATTGCATTACTTTGTGATGCTTGATGATGTGCTATTTCATCTGCAGTATGATGCTGCAATTCTCCACACGTCATTTGCCAGGCTTTTGGGTCCACCATCATCACCTACAGTAATATTCATCTACTCTATTTATTGAAATTTATTTGAGTTAGCTGTTACATGACATCACTAATTTGGTTCCTGACATTACATCAGCTCAATTGTCCATTACCTATTAAACAAGTTGACATCAATTTGTTTCACTCTACATGCAAACATTGCACTTTATAAAATTTTGGAATTTATTTTTGTCATATGACTTAAGAATGTTTTCTTCTCTTTTTCGTTTGGCAATATGTTTGAAGTATGGTAAAGTGTCAAGTGATATTGACAAAAAACTAATATGAAATGAATATGAGGACCGAAAGTATAGCAAAGAATGACTTATTGTAATATGCAGGAACAGCTTAAAGTGTCAGATGATGTCCAATTTTTCCATGGGCTAGTTAATCGACTTAACAGTCAGATTCGTGGATTCAAGGTTTGTGATAATTTTCTATTTAATGGGGTAGTAATAACTGGAATTTCAGTTAAAAAGTGTGAAATCTGAGGTTTGTTAGCAGTTGCTATTGGAATTTCTCAATTGTTTTCTCCATAGGTTAAAAATGATTTATGGATAAATTGATTAGTACAAGTTTTCTCATATTTGCTTTTTCAAGAATTGATTTTTAATTTCTGCATAAGTTAATTTTATTTTATGGAAAAGTTTTCTAAATTTTTATTCTTATGGAGAAGTTTAGCCAAACAACTTTATTGTCCCATTTTCCCTGTTCTTTTATTACCTTGCACCTCTCATGCTTTCATCTTTCACTTAATACATAACAGATCCTACATATATACACTTCTTATTCATCTACACTCTGCCAAGGACCTGGTTACTCCTCTCATATGTCATTTTCTCATTAGATAGTCTCTTAAAAGGTGCCATACCAAGTGAGAGGATCCAAAAGACTACAACAACGGTACAAGTCCCTTATACTAGGAAAATTTTTCCCACCATATTAGGATAAAGTAGACTATGGAGACCCTAGGCTTTTGGTGCTGATGTTGAATATATGTTTACCAATGTTGGATGGAAGGATTCTGTTACCATGAAATTTCCTATTGGTATTTGGAGTTCTTGAGCTTTCTATATGTGGAAAAACTAAATAGACTGAATGATGATTAGAGTCTCATTCACCTTTGCTTATTCAATAGTGACCAGAGCCTTGATTTAGATACCTTCAATTTCATCTTTGGTTTTCTAACAAAAGGTGATCTCTCTTCAAAACCCTGTGGATTCTACCCTCAATATATTTGGAGTACTCTTGGTGGATATGACAATTTATTGCCTTTAGCTCCAAGGTGTGTCAAATTGGTCACCCTCTCACTAAACTGTTGCAACTGTTCATGTGTCCCGTATAATAATTGGTAGTGAAGAGAGTCAGGTACATGTTCATTCCATTGAGTTACTATAATTTTGGGCCATGTTGACGCCTAAGAAGGTACACATTAACTGTGGTGTCCACTAGATTAGACATTTCCTACGAAGGGCGTCACAAGGAAATGGGAAGATTCTTTTGGGGGGACTCATTACCCCAATTGCCATGCATGTCTAGCGAAGTAATGAGCTTTGTCAATACAAACTGTACTTGGACTCGTCCCAACTTTCACCATTGACAACTATATTTACAAAAAGGTGATTTGCGAGTCTGAAATCATGGGTACTAACTATATCGTGCTTGTTTCCACTGGTGTAATTTTTTGTCTCCCCATTCTCACTAGGTCCCTCCAAGATGATTGGTCTTCATATATCAGAATTGAGGGACAACCCCATTGTCCTCCTCCACCCGTCACCACTTTCCCTTCCTCTTGTATCCCCTCTATTTAAACACCTTCTCTGGAGACGATTTCTACCGACATCAATTTACTTAAGTGAGTTTCAAGAGTATTGAAAGGATTGGCTGTAATTATGTGTTGTGGACATATATGTAAGTATTCTTATTTATAATGAATAAGAGATACAGGAATAAGGAACGAAATTAATAATGAGAAATATTTACCAAGATATTTCCCTATTTGATGCAATTAAATCATGTCATTAACAATCATACCTAGTTCCAAGCACATCAGGTTGCTTTCTTGGAGCATACAACTGACTACCTAGCACACCTAGAGGAATTTTACAATTTTCAGTTCGAGGTCCAGTAACATTGGCACTATTTGGGGTTCTCTTATTAGTTTCCTCCACATCCACCCCAGTGGTTCCATCACATTTCCTCAGTTTATTTGTTTACATAGGGTACAGTGTAAATTTTAAGTGTGAAGATTGTCTGGGGTTTTCGTGCTCGTTTTCATTGCACATTTATACTTGCATTTTCTAGGAAATATATTTTTCATTTCCTTTTTGTTTTGTATATGGTTTAGGACTGTGAATAAGCTAAACATTTGCAATCCTTGCATCAACCCTGCCGAAAAATCATGATATGTTTGTGTGCCAGACAATGTCTTCTTTGATTTCACTGATTTAGGTAACAATATGCTACGTCTTGTTAGAAATTGAGCACAAGGTATTCTTTAAGCCAGTTGAGAACTAGCACAAGCTTCTTGTTGAATGCTTGCCCTAAGTCAGATTAGAAAAGTGAGGATTGAACCAAATAGGGGAATTATCTATAGCATACAATTGTCCATTTTCCATTGCTTGAGTGTGAATTCTCAATTGTTGAATCCTATAAAACTTGAATTGGAAACTAGTTGAGACTATTATTTCCTGACTACAAAAATGAGAATGATCAAACCACCTAGGTAATTTCTTCAGACCCTAGAGTTTGAGTAATGTGTCCATTAGTTGCCCACTTTGAGTCATACACTAATCACTTTCTTTGGTACCTACCTTGTTTTATGATTGTGTTGGTCTCGGTTCCTTTTGATTTGTGGCAGAATTCTATCTAAATTTTGGGATAGTGAATAAGCTTAAAAAATTGATTGAAAATGAAAACCCAAAAGTCGAGAAGGGTGAAAAAAATATCATTTCAAAATAAGGTTTGAATTAAAAAAAATTAAAGGTTGCTCAATAAAGTGTCCCTATATTGATACATATGAAAGTTTGATATGCTTGCATAAGTTACTGGGATTGTAATGATGATTAGTCCTTTGAGTTTTCTTCGTTTCAACTCCTACCCAAATTCTCACCCTTGGCCCTATTACAACCTTGTAACTCATTTATGTATTTGGAATAATCAGTGAAACATAGTTCCTTTTCAAACCTGTGTAGGTTGCTACAATTGAGAAAAGGTTCCTTTTCAATAGGTTGCTTCAATTAAAAAATGAGTGAAATGTCTCTTATCCCTAGACACTTTTAGTGTGAAAAGGTGAGTGATACCTTCAATGTGGCATTGATTCGGGAATTAACTCCTAATTAAACTGATGGAGATCATCTCCTTATGCATGCGTGTTATCTACTCTTGTGCTTAAATATCTTGGACTCATATTCATTGTCATCTCTAATGTTAATAGTGTCATAAATTTCATGGGCTCATGATTCATTGATATCTCTAATGTTCATAGTGTCATAGTTGTTGCTTGACATCTCTAATGTTCATAGTGTCATAGTTGTTGCTTGACAACAAGCAAATTCTTAAGTTTTGGGTTGTTTGATGATTGAATTTCATACTATGATTTGCTTATTTTCCATTACTAGCTGCATGCATTGCATGGTCATGCATAAGCTCTTGATTTTTCTTCAAGAACTTCCTAGTTTTCATGCTAAGATAGCTTCCTTACTCTTTCATGAAGGATTTCACATCTCTCCAAGTTTTCTATATCTTTCTCAACACAATCAACTCATCTAACTTAGTATTCAAATCAAAATTATTTGTAAAATTGCCTCCTTAAACCAAATAATAGCAAATAGTGTAATAAAATCCTAGAAGGAAAAACCATGAGTTTATGCGTGAAACTAAGCTAGCTTAATTCGTCATATAATGCATGCAGCTAATAATAGTATAGCATGAAACTAAGTTAAAATATTATAGAAGGCACTTGCAATTTTTTTTTAATCATTATCATTTAAATATGATTTTTTTTTTAATCATTATCATTTAAATATGATCTATTGGTTTATATTTATAGTTTTAATTTTTGGTAACGAGAATATTGTCATTTATATATGTATATATAAACTTTTATTTACATATATTTTAACTTTTTTCCTGCATATTCAGGCAGTGGTGTCTGAACTATGGTACGTTGAGGAATATGATGTGCTTGCCCTTGCCCTAAATGGAAGAATGAACCCTCGCAAATTCAGATTTGGTTGTTCAAGAGAATGAATTATTAGTGTACAAAAGAACCATTAATTTACAGAAGACTGCTTGAGCTTTCTTTGTTTTTTAATTGTTTGTTTGGTTCAAGGATTGGAAAGAGGGAATGAAATTAAAATAATTTAAAAAAGATAGTGAAAAGTAGGATTATTTTATTTAATAAAAAATAGTGAAAATGAGTACAAAACAAAATAAAAATAATTTATTAATAATAATTTTATTAAATTTATTATTTTAATATTAATTTTAATTGTTTATTATTATTAAAATTAAATAAATATAAATATTATAAAAAGAAAACATAATTAATTACATACTATTTAACTTTTTCTATTTTCTCCCAAACAGATTTTTACTGATAGGGTATTCAAGTGTACAATGACAAATTCAGAGAAAAATATCTTTGAATACAACTTCTTATCCATCATAATTTTCTTGAAATTATGAAATGAGTTTTTATAATATCATTTTATAATAAATAAATTAATAATAGAAAGTGACTAAGAAAATTATTTGATATAGGAAAATACTCCCTAGCAATTTATTGGTTTATGGACTTCAAATTTTCCAGTAAACTGGTTATTCTTCCTCACAAGGATTGAAAATCTTTGAATTGTGAATATTTTGTAAACATTATAAAAATGTTTATAAAAATATAATTTTGTTCGAATCGGACAGAACTATTATAAAAATTATTACTAAGACAACAAAACTCTTATGATTCATAACTTTTAACTTCAAATTACTATATGCATAAACATTTCTAAACTAATTGACAAAAATAAAATTATTTAAATTTACTTTCTTAACTTTTTATAATATAAAATTACTTCCTCAGGTATCATAAATAATTTTGTTCTATATTTCATTTTCAATTGTTAATAAAATAAATATGTGAAAAAATGATATTAAAATCAATTCATTTAACTTTGTTGGGAGTTATTCATTTTAGTTATGAAAAACATTTTTATAAGAAATAGTAATGATTGGAATTTTTAACATGATTTTGTAAGTAATGTTTTTCATATAATTGAATAAGTCAATTAATATATATAATTATTTCAAAACTTTTTATTATGAAAATAAATCTATTTATTAACTTCTGAGCAATAATTTATTGTTTTAAAGAATTCTCATGTTTTATATTTTTTTTTTTCAAACTATACTATCTAATGACTTTAATTCTTTGAAAAAATTAATCAGAATAGGGGGATAGTTTAAATTTCATTTATATCATAATCTAATAATTTATTTTTATCTATATATAGAATGAGTTTGTTTATACTTTTTTTAGAAGTACTTTATTTAATAGAATAAATATATTACAATAATTTGTATGTGTTTGTCTAATCTGTTTATTTTATAAATTATTTTTTTATTTTTTAATAAGTAAATTATATATATATTTTTTTAAAAGTAACTATTTTTAAAATTATTTATTTTATAAATACTTTTTTTAAGTTTTCCCACCTTTCATTAAATAATATAATTGTGTGATTTTCATCTTCCACATTTTGAATGTTGTAATTTATGTATTTTATATTGTACTTGTAGGATTTTGAAGTTCTGTCAAGCTATCATTAAATTTTTAATAAATTTTATTAATGTGACATTGAATAATGACATGATGATGAGGTAATTCATGGTTGTCAACCATACATGTTAATGTTAAATTCTTTTAATACTCTAATCAGAAGAATCAAAAGTTTAATGAAATTGCATTAACTCAATTGTCAAGTGATAGGACAGATATCAATTTATTAAATATTTTTATTGAATACTAAGAGAGAAACTAAAATTACATAATTATGATATCTGAAGCACTAATTTGTACAATTGAAACCTAAAAGAAGAAAAAAAAGAATACAATATTACTACATTTAAAAGGCTAACATAGATAATTATATTTTTTTATGTATTATTAATTATTAATTTTTTTATTAATTCTTTTAAAATTTATATTTAGGTGATTTTTATTCTATTGGAGTATATAAATAGTTGAACTTCTTATAAATATTAAGGATATTTTATATTTTTGTTATTGATAATATTATTAATTAATTTTCTTATTATAATAAAATGTTTATGAAATTGAAGATTTATATTTATTTTAAATATTTTTTCAACTAAATCATATTATTTTTTAATTCTTACATTTTAAAAAATATAAAAGAAAATATTACAATTATTCTATATGACAACTTTAATACACATTAATAAAATCCAATTTTTTTTAGAAATATAAAACAAATATTTCACTTATATTTTAATGTTTCATATGTAGTCATCTTTTTCAACAAATATTTAAAATTTTCATCATATCATGAAATGATTTTTTTTTAATTAAACTCAATTCTCATCGACATTTGGTGAGTTATATTTCTAAAATAAAAGAATCTGCATAAAATTTAAAATTATATTAAAGAGTGTGTTAAAAAAATACTATTAATACTTCTAAAGTAAACGGAGATGATGACATAGCTTACTTTAAACGTGAGGAGCGTCACGAGTGGATAGTTGGCAGACACGCGCTATGACCACTGCATCACAAGTTTTAGGATGTATTACTGTGTGGAAGCCACACGATTTTATGTTACATTCCTTAATAATTAACTATTAATTATTAATGACTAAGATATAATGGCTTCATAATTATGATTATTTTTTACTTTTTCTTTTCTTTATCATATTTCATTATTTAAGAGAAAAAATATTATTATTATTTTCTTAAAAAAAAATTACTATGTATGAATTTGAATGATGATGGGAGCAAACAAGCATGAGGTAAGCACGTGCCTTGGTGTGAATGATAACCTCTCTCCACACTCACTATTTTAAAATAAATCTCAGTTTCTACACAATCAAAGTGTTTCATTTGTAGTTAACTTGTGTTAACGAAATTCACTCTTAACAAACCATTGCAAGTAACAAAAAGCTTTCTTCAGATATATATGGGGTCAGAGACTCCTGTCCCTGTACCTGAGAAGGAGGTAAACATGTCAAAGGATAAATCAAGAAAAAGGTTAGAAGTTCTATTCTGACATTATGAAAATAAGATACACCAATTGTTCTTCAAAATTTCATTAAAGAATCCATTCAGTACTCTTATAACTCCCTTTTGAATTTTCATTTCATCCTGAAATTCAACACAGTTGTATTCATTTTACTTTGATAATGTTTTTTAATGTGTAAAATTAAGTTGTCTTCCTTTATATTTCCTTGGGGCCAAAAATTTTTTGCATGTGTGAAACAATAAGTTCCTTAGTTTTTCTTGGTTAGTTGATCAAGTAGTGCTTATTGTTAGCACAAATCTGAGAACTTCAATATAGTCAGAAAACTTCTGATCAAATGTTATAATTATATATGAGATGAAGTATAATGGGTATTAGTGAAACTTATTTCATCTGTTTCATTGTTTGTCCTCAAGTTTTTCTCTTTTCATTGGTAAGGAAGGATAAAATGAAAATTTTGTTCTTTTCTATTATAACATACCTAAACAGTGGAATGAAAGTTTAATTTCATTATATTCAATTCTGCTTCATTTCATATTATCTCCTCTCATCAATCTAAACATTGGTAAAAAGTCTCCTTCTTGAATATCTGGATTCAGTTTTGGTATGCTTGATGTGGTGCAGGTCTTGCCCCAGTAAAAAGAAAGA
Source organism: Macrotyloma uniflorum (assembly GCA_016859785.1). Lineage (NCBI taxonomy): Eukaryota > Viridiplantae > Streptophyta > Magnoliopsida > Fabales > Fabaceae > Macrotyloma > Macrotyloma uniflorum. The sequence goes on along the minus strand of BDMB01000006.1, from coordinate 3,613,011 downwards.
AGGGAAAGTCCCCAAGATAGTTCGCAAGGCTGCAAGAGAGAAACAGAAGCGTGACCATTTGAATGAACTCTTTCTTGGTCTTGCAGATGCACTTGGTAACTTAATCTTATGCCACCACTATCTCAAATTTTAGTACTTTAATCTTATGTCAGATTCTCAAATTTCTGTTTTTTTTACTATCAATTCTGTCTTATATTTGGTTTTTACCTTATTTAGACAAGGTAACCTTCGAAATTTCACAAGATCTAACATTAGTGCTGCTTTGTTTTTGTTTTTTTTTCTTTTGGGGCTTGGGGTTATGTTTTTCATTGGGGAAGACCTTAATGAACAGAGCAATGGAAAAGCTTCTATATTGAGGGAAGCCACCAGATTTCTGAAAGACATGCACAGTCAGATCGAATCCTTGAAAAAGGATAGTGCATCTCTGTTGTCTGAGACTCACTATGTAAGCTCTTCAGAACCTTTTTCTTCAATTTCTTTTTACCTTGTGGAGATTACTGGCATATGTTGATTGATACCTATGTATAAAACAACATGCTTTTCCTTTGATTACCACTCAAAACATTGTTAGAAAAAGTTAATTCTAAAAATTTCATCAGATTTTTGGATAAAGTTTGCAGTTTCTGTAGAAAGTATTTTTCTGAAAAAATAACTGATTTTATATTAAGAAGTCGGTTACAAGTAACTGATGTATTAAATTCAAAATTGAGTGAAACAATCATTGTTTACACTTTATTTCATATGTTTTGATACATATTCTTTTTCTATAAGTCATACAAAAATTAAACTACCAGAAATATTAGAAACCACAGTTGATGCCACAATGAATATGTTCTTCTTGTGTTGATTACATGTCATGAATTCAAGCTAGTATCTTCATTGGGCAGGTGACTATGGAGAAAAATGAGGTGGAGGAGGAGAATTGTGTTCTGAAAACTCAAATTGAGAAACTTGAAGGTGAGATAAAAGCAAGAGTAGCTGAACCTAACATGATCAATGTACCTTCTCATTTGGAATTTCCACAACCAGAAAAGACTGCAAAGTTTCCAGGAGAGAGTCTCCAATTGTGTAGCACAGAACCTACATTTCAGCAAGGACATGCAGTTTTGGTTGTGCCCTTAAGTCATCACCATGATCAAGGTGCTTTATCAGCTAATAATGTTGCTGAGCTGACCCCAAAACCCACCTCCACTATCAGTAAACCACATGCCAGGTATCCCACCCCAATGGATTCATGGCCACTACAGTTACTTTCAGAGCAACCAACTTCAAATTAACAATATGCTAATGTGTAGAGTTGTGGAAATGGATATCCTCTGATGTCATCATTTTCAAATCTTGTGTCTTAGACATCCAATATGGAAATTCGTGTATTCTTTCTCCCTGGAAAATTTGGAATTAGTCTGATAGAAAGTGTGATTCATAACTGTTTGTGATTGAGTAATAGTATGATAATTCTTTACATTATTATTGTATGGATTATTTTTTCTTTTGTTTTTAAGTTTTTAGAATTATTTCATAAAATAATTTTTAAAAACTGTGTGTTAAAATATTTTGTCTTCAAATTTCTTATCAAATAATTTGTTTTGTTTTTATTTATTTATTTTAAAACAGGAAACGTCTTTTGCTCTTCAATTTTTTTTTTCAATTTTAAAAATGTGAATAAATAGGATACTTTCCTTCTCAGAGGTGAAACTACGTTACAAAAACTTTTCAAGAAAAATGGTCCTTAAAATTATGAAAATTGTCTAATTGTGTGAAGATTTTTCAAGTTGTATATTCTAGAATCTATCAACTCTTAATTTAATGTATGTGTTTGCTACAAATTATGAAGTGTTGGGTTATGAAAATATTAATAAATAAAAATATATGTGATAATTTGAAGATTATGTAAGATATATGAGATATAGTACTGTATAATGTGAAAAAAAAATATAATGATTCAATAAGTTTGAGATAGTGATTGAATGATAAGTTGAAATCATTAAATTTTATAAACTTTAATTGAATGATAATTTTTTATTACTAACTAAAATTATTTATATATTATTTTAACTATAATTATCATGTTTTATATAAGAATAATCATAAATTCAATAAAAACTTATGGAGGCAAAATTATTTTAGAGATTTTATTTTATTTATTTATTTATTTTTATTATATTTTTATTTTGAGTATGTAAAGAAGTTATTTAACAATAATAATATAATGAATGATGATATTTTGATTTATCACGTAAAAGATGTTGCAAAATGTAATTTTATTTATATTATATTTTAAGATAATTTTTTTACTTGAGTTTATATTTTATTCAATAATTTTATTTAAAAAATAATTAAACATAAAAAATGTATTATATATATATATAATAACACAATCTTTTTAATGCATTTTCCTAACAAATAACGAGATAATTTTTTAAAATTAAAACATATAATAAATAACTATTATCATCTTTATATATAATAATAACATAAGCACAAGTTACAGGTTATAAGGATATTCTTTATTCAAAGGTCTTAGAAAGCCATATCAAAAAATAATATAATAAGGAAGTTCCAGAATCAATACAACAACAACAAAAATGACCATTAGAATTATTAAAGATAAATGAAACATCTAACTTTTAAAAATTATAACCATAACAAATTTATTAAAATAAATAAATAAGAGTCATTTAAACTAAGAATGCATGCATTCATTGTACAAAATAGACACATTTACTTAATAATTTAAGAAAACATGATCAGATATAGTAAATTATTGTTTATGGAAATCAATGCTTTTTTGAGTCAAAGATTTTTTTATCATAAATATTTTGCATCTATTAAATTTTTAATAAGTGAGTTTTTTAATATTCAGTAATAAGTTTTTTTATTATAAATATTTTCTTTGACCAATAAGGTTCGAATCTTCTCAAAAACCGTGTTTTAGGACTCTCATATCTATAAAATTATGAAACATGTTTTAAAATGTAAAAAGTCAAATTTTATTAGTATAATATATAATGTTAATATATTATTTATTTCATTAATGTTTTATTTATGAATATACAAAGAAATAGAACTTTTTCTTATAGAGTTAATGACTGAATTTATTAAATATAATAAATAATTATTTTTTATATATTCAAATTAACTCTCATGAAATAAAATAAATCGCACTTACATTCTTTGAATTCTCGTTAAATTTATTTTATTTTTTTCACTAACTCTTTTATTTATTTTAATATTGTATAATAAACAAAACATAGGATTGAAAGCAATATGAAAAAGTCTCTAGAAGTTTCACTGTAATTTCGTCTTTCAATTATGTAATGTCTCTTTTACTTTTGAAACCGACCATACAACTACATGCCAACCCCTAAGATTTAGGACATGACCAACTCTGGGACTTTCCATATATGAAACAAAATTTTAAATATTCTTAAAGAAAATTTTACTAATTTTCTTATTTATTACATAAAAAATACATAATTTTTAGGTATAATTACATTTAATTTTATAAAATATTTTTTTCATAAATATTTAAAAATTGTAAAATGATATAACAAAAAACAAATCAGAACCAGTGATTTCTAATCCAACGGTGAGATTGAATTCACCTGAAACAAATAAAGTTCTCTTCTTTTACTTGTCTGCTTTGTTCTCTCTCATTGTCTCAAAATCCCAGGTATACTCTCCAATCAAGCTAGTTTATTTTCATACACTGACATACTCCTTTTAAGAAAGAGGGATCAATCATGGGAGCTGGAAGTTTCCTGAAGGTGGTTCTGAAAAATTTTGATGTTCTTGCTGGGTATGTTTTTGTTGTTCCTACTTTTCTTGCTCTTACCTACCCTCTCTAAAACTACATGGAAACTATTTCTAAAATGAATTTTGATTATGTTCCACTGGGCTTCACAACCATACCCCAATGACCAAATTAACCATATTTTTTCAAGTTCAGTTTGTTTTTATTTTTCTCTTAACTGATGATGATGATACCTTCGGCTATTGGGTTTCTTTTGCAGGCCTGTGCTTAGTCTTGCGTATCCTCTGTAAGTACATACAAGACTTGCTAAAAACTTAGGATTAACTGTGTCTTTAGTTCTGAAAATTTTCTATAGTTTGGTTTTTTATTGCTTTTAGAACAAGTGGTTTCTTTTCATCCCTGTATTTTTATAAATATTCAAATTTTAGTCTCTTAAATTAACATTTGATCTCAATACAAAGTTTGAGTATTTTAAAAAATATAGGAACTAAAACCATTTATTTATCCATTGTCCGTGATTTCTTTGAATATTCTAATATTTTAGGAACTGAAAACACCCACAACGTTCTTTTGATATTCTGTTTGTTTATATTTTGCTAGCTCTTATGATTGATTCGTGGTCTGTGATTTCTTTGAATAATTGCTTCAGATATGCCTCGGTTAGGGCAATTGAGAGCAAGTCTCCTATTGATGACCAGCAATGGCTCACTTATTGGGTTCTGTATTCCTTGATCACCCTTTTTGAACTTACTTTTGCCAAAGCTCTTGAATGGTAATTTTGCCTTTACCTTTGAATCGTTTTCTGGGTTTTTCTCGTTTACATAACCTGACATGAGTACTCAATAAATTTGATGAGAAATCTGAGATTTTGACTCGGAATGGTTATTATTCCAAGTGTTGTAACTTCCTTTGGATGTTATTGATTTGGGCTAAGTCATGTCAATAACTGTTAAGAAAGAGATGTGTTTGTTTCTACTTACTAGTTGTCATCGTAGCTAAGTTTACCGGCAATGCAATTCATACTAGATTGACCTTTTGTGGTGTAAGTAAAAATGTTAATTGTAGTCTCCAATCTTGTCTAAAGAACTACAATTTGTGTTCTGTTTTACATGGAATATGGAGACACAAATGAAATTGCATGTTGAGTTTGAATTTGCTTTGAGCGTTCGGATTATTTTAGCTGCAAATCTATGCCCCATCTTGTCCATTGCAATAGTCTTAGAAAAAATCCAATCATGTACTATACATATTTAAGCAACGGGGTTACTGTTATATGACAGGCAATATAAGAACAATTAGAATATACTTTATAATAGGTAGTCTGTTGTTAAATTCCTGTGAACTGTACATTATCTGCATTATTTAAACCTTGTATTGTAGAAGAGTACGCAACAGACTTTTTCTTCTCAACACACTCCAATTGATTGAAAATTGTGTGGATCTAATTAATTGGGAAAGAAACCCACCAAAAGGGGGAATGAAACTCAAATATTTATTGAGACCACGTGAACTTCATCAATAAGAGGGTGTACAGGAGTAAAGAGTTATGGAATGGGAAATGGGATCCATATATTCAAGAGTAAACTACACTAATAATTTCTGAGGTGTCATGAAATTACACAAACACTCTCACTCTTTAAATTCACGGTAATCGCTCTTACAGCAGGGGACAGGTGATAATGTTTTTCAAACTATTAGCAGGGTCAGTGTAATCTCTCAGGAGTACGTAGTGTAGTTTACTCTATATTTAGTGAGATCTGCATTTCTGATGTATTTACCATGTCATGGTTATACTTAGAGAAAGAATTAGGTGAGGAAATCACTAACTACCTGTGGTTTAATTGTGTCAATCTATTACAGGGTTCCCATTTGGCCATATGCAAAGCTGATCCTTACTAGCTGGTTGGTCATTCCCTACTTCAGTGGTGCAGCCTATGTTTATGAGCACTATGTTAGACCTTTCTTTGTGAATCCTGAAAACGTTAACATCTGGTATGTTCCAAGCAAAAAGGATTCTTTGGGGAAGCCAGAGGACATGTTAACTGCCGCGGAGAAGTACATTGAAGAGCATGGAACTGAAGCATTTGAGAATCTGCTTAGCAAGGTATTTCCATGTGTAGTACTTGGTCAATGGTTAATACCACAGATTTATGCTATCTTTTGTATCTAACTAATGGTGCCATCATCACTCTGCAGGCTGGTAAATCTAGAAAAAGTAGCAAGCATGCAAATGGAAGCTATTGAATGATGAGAGGGGGTGCATGTACATGTTGGCTAAACATTAAGTGTGTAACTACATATATCAGGCTTAGTCATCTATGTGTTGTATCTTGACTATATAACCATGCTATGAGTGAAACTGTGGTATATAGAATTTTAGAGTATAGATAATGGATGTACAATACAAATCAGTTTGTTGACTTTTTTCCTTTGTCACACCACTACTCTCCCCTACCTCAACCCCCTCCAACAAGAAAATAGACAAATAGGTTTTGGTCCCATACTATAAACTTATAAATACTTTGTTATTTATGGAAAATGAAATGTTGTAAAAACATATTACAACACTAAAGAAGATGAACTGCATCAAAAGGTTAACTGTCACTATTACTTTTTCTTATAGGTTGCAAACTTTCTTCTGTGGGGCTAACTATAAATGTAGATTATAAAACTTTTCCTTCAATCAATAAAATACTCAATAACTTGAATCTTTTAGCTAAAGAATGTAACACAAAAAACTCTTAAAATTATGTTGGAAAAGCTCACTGTTTTTAGTGAAGATTACCCTTATCAATCATGTTAAATAAAATTTACATCCTTCTAATTTTAAAGTTTTTATTCACTCCTTTATAATATTAATAGAATAAAACACATGTTATCTCTAATTTTAAAGTAAATATTTATTTTTTTAATGATATTCACTTCTATCATATTTTAATAAAGTAAACATCACCTCCTTTGTTTGATTCAATATGGATTCCTATATTTTAAGAATAATTTAAAAAAGATGAGAGCAATTTGTCTAAACTTTAAATCATTTAATTAATATATAAAGAAGATAAATATTATTTATTAAAAGTATAAAGAATATGGATATTTATTTAAAAATTAGAGAAAGTGTAAATATTATTTTATTTTAAATATAAAGGAGATATGTATCTATTAATATCAGAAAGAGTAATAGTATAATTTTTAGTATTAGATTAAGAGAGGCAAGTGAAACTTCTCTTAATTTTTTTTTAAGTAGATTTCCATAAAATTGCATTTGAATCAATTTTTTAAGGAGAAGAGAAATCCAAAATAAACTGTGTCAACAGTTTCCATTTTTTTATTTCTTTCCATTCCAACTTTCAAGCATTCATTGGGTTTTGCATGTTTGGTGCTCTTTTCTTCTTTTGCTTTGTAACCAGTTGTTCTGTTGTTGTTGGTTACTCATTTGACTAAAGTGTATCAATTGTATTAAAAAAAATAACCAAATAAATAGTATTATCACAATTGAATGATTGAAAAATGTTTTACATTAAGATTAAATTAAACTTCAATACCTTAACCATCAATTCATATTTGCAGAAAAAATCTAGTAATAAAATATTTTCTTGAAAAAACGAAAGATTAAGAGTGATAAAATATGGGCTAGGAGTTTAACTCACATAATATTATAATTTAAACCATAAATATTTATAAATTAAATTTTAAATATTAATTAAATTAAATAATTTAACAGATAAAAATAGTAATCTTCTCAATTTATTTAATAAAAGATATTAATAATTAATAAAAACTTAGAAAATATTCATATAATTAAGTTTATTTTTAATATAATAGAAAGTGAAATACATCATAGAGGATATATATTTGTATCGTGCACCCCTGTTGACAGAAATAACTGCTAAATGATCATAGCATATCTGAAAAAAAAAAATATTTTTTCACATTAGTAATGCAATATGCACAATCACATATAAAATCAGAAATTGGACAAAGCCAAGAAAAGGAGTCATTTTGAATCAGAAACATTTTAGACAAATATTCCCAAGGCATTGCAGCAAATTTCATAAGTAGAGGTTCCAACAAATACGAAATACATGGGTTTAAACACATCCATTTCAAAACAAAGTTCATTGGAGAAGTTCTCTATAACTGACTGATACCAAGGACAATGAGATTAACTTTATTTATTGGAAACATCAACCAAAATATCTGATTCTCCATCTTACAGTAAGAAAACAAAAGATCCATAAAACTACAGCTATGTCATTATGGCAGGTCATGGCCATAGCATGGGGAAGGATTACCAGTCTTAGTCATCACATATGGCACTAATGCTTGTTTACCACGGACCTGGCAAATATCATGTGCCCCAGCCAGGATCATTTTGTAAGATTAATCAGGCTTCGGTTTCTTCTTCTGCTTCAGCTTTAACTTCACCTTCAACACCATTGATGACTTCATTAAGGTATTCCTGAGCTTCATCTAATGCTGATCCTTTTGCATCAGCAGCATACAAAATCTTCTTAATTGCTAGAGACATCTGCGTTAAAAAGAACGTAATAAAGGAATTGATTTTTGTATAAAAGCCCCAACTTACTTTTATACTCCTTCTCCTAACATCCTTTTATAATTTGGGATCTGATATCACAAACAAATATTTTCAATGCCCAAACCATATTTTTTTTACGCATTGCTTCTTCCCCCCATTTCCAGTCAACAAAGATATGAAGAAATTTAGATCAAAGAAAATTCTTGAATAGATCATGAGAGTAGAATATGATATTTTATGCTGAAGCTCAACATAGTTAGAGAATTAGTGATGAGCAAGAGCACACTGGAAAGTAATAGATCTCTCCAATCATTGTGAATAAAAATAACTAAACTACAATGAAAGTCTTCATTAGAAGTCTTACAGGATCTTCCTCCAGTTCTGAAGCCTGACAAAGAATTTCTATATCCCTTAGTTTTGCAAAGTAAAAGTCTCTTTCTTTTTCCAAGTGATCCACTGAGACTTTGAGATCAGAAACCTGAGAAACAGAAAAGAAAAGTGAATAATGAAAAACTATAAAGGTCAAAAAATTTTAATTAAATTATTGTGTAACAAACTTTCAACAGCAATACCAACACAAGACCTAATTGATTGCCAGGTGAGGTAAGCATGCATATATGGAATTATATCAGATGCAAGCTACAGGAAATTCAACAACGTCTACATGCTATGTACATGTAGCAATTTCCTTGATATAGAATTATATTATAAGTTCAAACTTTAAAGCCTTCTTTGGTTATTTAACATGTATCAAACTATGCCTTAATGCTTAGTGGTTTATCTTGCATGCCATGTCTATACATTTCACAGGAACAGCAAACACTGTGAACCTAATCCTCAGAGTCATACATACCTGCTTGGACAAAGCCTGAATCTCTGCTGAAGCATTAGCCCCTTCTGCTCCTCCACTTGACCTCAATTGCTTGGACCCTACACTCAACAGGTCATAAACCCAAAATGGGAAACAGAAAAGGATGAGATAAGATCATAATGCAGAAAACACATTATGAAAAAACTGCAAAACAATTTAAATTCAAACTCAAATACATCAATAAGAAAACCAAATGTTCTGTTCATACTGAGTGAGTCGCCAGAACCAGAAAGATTCATGGTATTCATTTGCAGTGATTTTGAGCCCTTTAGACCCTTAACAGCCCGGTCTTTTCCACCCTTACTACCCCTACGCTCAACAGGATTATAGTTCCTACAATAAAAGTGGAAAGGATTTGATAAATTATATTAAAAAGAACATATACGCATGGCCAGCATGCCTATTTCATATCCAAATATCAGTAAGAATGTGAGTTTAAATAAATTGAAACCTATTCTAGAATAGACCAGCAGTAATCACAAAATAAAGCATCATTATTAAAATAAGTAAATAACAATAAGGACTAAAAAACAAACATACGTGAAATAATTAAATGTAAAACTAAAGTCAAAGCAAAATTTCAAACCTTTTTTCAGTTTCTCTCTCCCCCTTGAACTTTGAATTTAGAAATGTACGGTAATTACATTCTATAATATGATCAAAATGGAATTCCCCTTTAAAAGTACACCTCTGGAATTTAAGAACGCCAACTACCATGGCTAAGTTAACCATCCATATTAATAAGAGATACATGGTCCCAACCCCCCAAATACAACTTCTTTTTAATATTAAGTCTCAACATCTCATTCTATTTGGGACATTGTTGTCATGCACTTGCATAAGCAGGTGGCTGGCTTACTGTGTGCCAGACTTCATATGTAGTACAATGAGATGTTGATGTTATACATGAGCCATGATCACCCAAAAAATTAAATGGCCCTCCTTCTAATAACATCCATAGCACAACAACAATCACACTCAAATAAATAACACAATTGCAGAGTCATTTTGCGTGTTGTGGGAATATCTTTCTCATCTTCCTCAATTTTTTTATTCTATTTCGACTGCATAAACGTGCTTATTGTGGGTATAAGCCTTCTAAAATGTTCACTGTTCATAGCAACTGAAACAGCATTCTTTTAAGAAACTAAAAAAAAAATCAGGTATTTAATTTTTATTAATTTAATACTTTTTAAATTATTGTACATGACACTATTGTATTTAAACCCCATATGCATATTATCACAAGAAATGGTAGAATTATATATTTCTACGAAAAAAATAGAAACAGGGGTTATCAAAACTATTAAAAGATTGGAAAGAACTCAGAAAGCATACTCATTCATAATGCCTCCATTTACAGAATCACAGTAACGTTTTAGCCATTGAAGGAACTCCAAGTTGTCCAAAGGTCGGCCTTTAACAAGCCTTCCAACTTCAATATGCTGCCACATGGTAATTAAGTTAGCCCAAAATATATGCAGCCCAATAAAAAGTTATCTCACATATGTGGAATCAAACATATCATACCATTATACTTAATCCTTAGTAGAACTTGTAGGTCTTGATAAACACACTATTAAACCATATGTTAAAAATTTTAGCCGTGGTGAATCATTCCATTTAAAGTTTAAAATCATAAAGAAGATAGGTTCATTTAATACTACAACATAAGTTTATAAGAAGTCATCCCACTGCTATATTTTGTTTTCTTATTTAAAAGTGTTCTTCTTAGCATTGTGGTGAGAAGAGCATATACCTTCTCAATTTTCAGCTTGTTGAACACATCCTGCAGGACTTTGTAATTCTGGATCATATCATACTCTGTCTTTGCATCAAAATTCACCTAGAACAACAAACTCTCAGGTTTTAAAAATTAATCATCATTGAAATAAAATATAAGAAGAGCATAAAAGAAATTAGAGCAAAGTCATAATGTCACCTTGTGCATTGGAACAACCCCTGGATATGTCATGTCCATCATCTGGCATTGCACAGCACCAGATGCAGCCTGGCAATAAGCATAAGGAAAGCAGGAATGAACAAAAGAAAAATATAAAAGTTCATCATAGATAATAAGCTAAATTAACTTTAGCATCAGCTAATAATCTTTTCTGTCATTAATTATTACGAACTTCATCGACTAATGAAATAGAATTCTTCCCTCAAAATTGTTCTTTAGGAGAAAAAGTGAGAGAGGGAAAATAAATCAGACAAGCTAGGTGCAAAAGCAATGTTAGTTCCATTCCATGCGATGTTCACACTTTAACACACCATCACAATAACAATCAGAAAATTTAATTCTCAACATCCTGAACTCTCCAAAAACTTTTGAAACTCTTCAAGTGTGCATACTGCATACACAACAAGTATAGGATTGGATTGGACATTTTTTTGTAACATAAGAAAAAAAATGAACTAAATTAATAAATAAAAATAAAGGATCAGTATATCAAGCATTAATCATCAAAACTACTACAGAAACATTAGACCAATAACTTTGAAAATTTTCTTTCAAAACCCAAAATGCAAACACGAAAAATCCAACAAACATATCAAACAACAGCTGGTTGTGCACAAATCAACTGGTTCTCATTCAAAACATCATTCCCAGGTTCCAGTATAATCCTCAGAAGGTTTTTATTCAACCACATTCAGCAAAACCATAAAAGAAAACTCCACCGGTAGCCTTCCTAGCAAGTTATTCAAAAGAAAATCCATAGCAAAACCAGATTCTAATTCTTTCAAGAACCCTAATACCCTACCATCAACAAAAACGCACATAGAGATAGCATTCACCCTAACTAAGTCGAGGAATCGAAAATGCCGATATGTATGAACAAAAACAGAAACAAAAAAATAGAGGAATAAAAAAAATGTATTAAGTTTTTTTTTTTTTGCAGAGAAAAAGAAAATGCATAGCAAGTATTATCAACCCCACAAGATTTAAATTTAAAAAAAAAAAAAACGGCATTCAGATAGTGACATCAAATTCAACCCCATAACATAAACAAAAGAAATAAAGAAACCACATTTCCCTAACAACCAAAAAGAACTTTTATTTTTAATTTTAACAATGTGGGCAAGAACAAGAACCAAGAGGATTACCTCCTCAATGCGAGAGAGGTTAAGTTGAAGGCGATTGTTGATCCAATTGAGAATCTCATTTCTGCCGACAAAGTATGCGCTATCCATCATCCCTATACTCGTGGCCATTTCTTTCCACAAAGAATGAAGACCAAACAGCAACAACCCCAATGGGAAAGAAACAAACAAGGAGGCTTCTGGATAAAGGGATCAAGATTCTGGGGGCGAAATCTGAGGGTGGGGTTCCCGTTTAAAAAGCAAAGTTTCAAATTATATTTTCAGAAGAAAAAAATAGGAAAAACGGAAGAAAAGGAATTGAATGAACGAACGGTGAAGGATTGATTTGATTCTTCTGCTCTCAAAGGGAACAGAAACCGAAACAGGACAGTGGGCACAACCAAACCGTACGAAAACAAAGAGTGAGAAAAAGAGGTTCTTTCTCACACTCTCTTTTCCTTTCGACACATATAACGTTTGCTAAAAAGCTTAATGCTCCAGCCACTTGAAGTGGGAAACCCACTTTTTAAAATATTATTTTAATTACCGGATTAACTAAATAATTAAATTATTAATTCCTATCTTATTCTTCTTAATTTGGTGCCAAATGTAATGAAATGATAACGTTTTGTGATTCTTAATCACTGTATACGTACGAGTGGTACCAGTGAGAATTCCTTCTATCAACATTTGTATTCTTCTAATTAAGTGCACTTCAAAGATCAAATTCTAAAAATAATCTAATTTTATTTAAGAAATAAATATTATTTATGAGAAAGTTAACTACTTTATGTTAAAAAGAAAGAGTAAAAAGAAAAAATAAATATTATATATGAGGCTATTTTAGGAAAAAGGGGTTAAAATGTGGGATCTTGGGATATGTTGTCTCTTATTGTGCATGAGGTAATAAAGAAGTTGCGGGCCCACATCGATAAAGTCTTTTATTGGATAAATCTTTAACCCAAAGGACAACAAGAATTGGTAATTAAGGATTATTTGTTGCACCAAAACGCAACAATTCTAGCTTCTAAGCACTTTTCTACGTTTATGGTAAACGCACTTTTTTAAACGTTTGTAACCTACCACTGAATCAAACCCTCTAAATCTTAAGTCTTCTAATAATGTAAATGTGAACGTGATTCCTTGTTTTTTGAATTGTTGTTCAACTTAAGTAAAGAGAATAGTTCTACAATGATGTTATAATAAAATTTGTTCATACATTTCTTTCTTATGTTCGATAATGTGAAAATATCATCTAATCTGAAGAACTAAGAACTACAAGAATTATTTACTCGATTATCTTCTTGCTGAATCGAACTTGTGTTTGAGTTATTCGAATAGTGTGATTAGAAGGGAAAGAGAGAGATTCGAAGAATGAGAAGTTGTCCCTTTGTTTGGCTTTATCAGCAATGTTTGACTGGTTGAAGAGCAGGCCAGTATCTTAGTTTTTATCAATAAACGTCAATTCAATGTAAAATAAGTAATAATAACAATAATATTACGTATTTGTCTGAAGTAAAATAGAAGATCTTTAGCCGTAAAGCTTTATTTTTTTTGGTTTCTCATTTGACACGTATTTGTGGGTTGAAGGAAAGACAATCATGAATTACAAGGCACTTGAAAAATGGATCAAAGACGTAAAGGTTTTGACAGAGACCTCCACTAATTACTTTTTAACAACTTAATCTAATATTAATTCTCAACTTTTATAATTTTTAATATCTTTTTTAGTCCAAAAATATTGTAGTTGAAAGATAATTATTCAGTTTTTTAGTTTTTTTATACATTCAATAATAATATATAAATACTCGTTTTTTTCAAGAAATAACATTCTAAACATATTATATTTATATTTATCATATATTTCTATAAAATAAATTATTGAACGTCAACAATGTATTCAACAAATTATAACTATCGTGAATTTTTATTCAGTATAATTCATACCAGCGTATAAAAGGATTGCAATTATTTTCAAACTAAGATTCCTCGAATATAGGTGAAATTTGTTAAGCATATAATTTGAAGTACTTTATTTTTAATTGTTTATCCTAAAGGTGTTTGTCTGAATTGATTTCATCCCTATTTTTGCCTTCAAAGCAATAGTATTAACAAAATTTAACATTATGATTAGTTTTGAATCTCAACATTTCACAAAGAGACAGTAATCTCATGTAGATTGATCTTTAATGAAAAATAGTTAAATTTAACTTTTTCAAATCTATTGTAGACTAGCTATAAACTCATTTTAGTAGTTTGCAATTTTGTTTTTTTTTTTTTTAATTTTAAAGCCTACAGGTAGTATTAGATATACTTTGGCAGTAAGATATTTGAATTACGATAAAAAATATTTTATTCATAATAATTACATTCTTATATCCTTTTATTTATAATAATCAATATCTTTGAAATAAGTAAATAAAATATGTTAAAATAAATAAGAAAAATTATGAAGATATTATTAGTTACAAGATTTCTTCTCACATATTAACAAATAAATCCTGATTTATTTATAAGATTTCAAAATATACTCAAAAAGAAATCATTTAGTAAAAATACATGTCTTATAAAGACATGAATTGTACAAAAGCTTCTGATTAAATTATTTTTAAGGAAGATGAAGTATATTTCAATTTTAATATTTTTGGTTCGTTATATTCTATTGAATTATAAATTAGTTTCAAAGTTGATTTATTGTTATAATACAATTAGAAAGAGATGTCTATCTTAATTTTAAGATTATTTAAAAGGATTTTCATCTAAAATTTTAAGAGAATTTAAGAAATATTAAAGAGAAATTTTAAATGAGAAATTTATGAATTTTTTAATAAAATGATAAAAATAAGAAAAAAAGTATAAATATATATATATTCAAATAATTAGATTCAAAGTTTACTCCATTATTAACACATTTATATCTCTTGTGTTATTTTATTAATGGTTATTATGTTTTTAACATTTAAATATTTATTTAAATAGATAATTTCAGGTCTTAATGTTTTTGGTGATGTACTTTTCTTAATCATAAAATTTGAGAAATAAAAAGTGAAAAGGTAAAATATATAATAGAATGAGTGACTTGAACATAATTTATTTATACTGTATTTATAATTTTTTTAATAATATTTATTTCTTTTATTTTTTATTACTATAATAATAAATAACAAACAATTTTTAATAATATTCAATTTTCTGTTATTTTTTTCTTTTAATCTAAATACTTTTACTTTATTAATTTTTTTATCTCTCTTTTTATTCTCTCAAATTATTTTTTAATCTAAACCATTTGAATGTTTTTTTAAATAATATTTTTATATGTGTATCTATATATAAAATTTTAAATTTTATATATTAAAAATAAATTTTATTAGTATAACTTTTCACTAGTAAAAATTTAAATATAATTATATTTTTATGTTCATATTTTTCATAATAAAAAAAGTCAATATGAATAAAAAATTATTATTTTGTAATTTTTATTAAAATAATTATCTTTTCTTTTTACTATTTTTTTTAAATTAGTATCTGTAGTAATGAAAACAGTTATCAAAATAATAATTAACTATTTTGTTTTTCTCTCTCTACCCTTTTTTAAATATACATAATAGAATAGTAAGAGAAGTGCGAATTCTGAAGAAGGTGGGAGTGTGGGGAAGTAATTATCTGGTTTTCTTAAAGGGCTAAAAAGGATGTCATTAACACATATTTTGGGCCTAATATTTGAGTCTTGTTGTAGTTGACGAAGTTGGGCCAGGTCCAACTTTTAATTTCGCTGAAACTGAATTAATCTATGGCTAGAAGAATTAGGGTTTGATATATTTAAAAAGGCGAAACGAAGCCAAACAGAAGATCTAGTTGCAGGGCGCGAGAGCAGGGGAGAAGGGAAAACGGCACCGCCGTAGAAGACAAAAATCATGGTCCACGTTTCCTTTTACAGGAACTGTGAGTAGATCGATCGGACACTTCTTACGACGCCGTTTTATCAGTTCTAACAACACCATTGATCTCTTTTGTTTCGTTTGGCAGATGGAAAAACATTCAAGAAACCGCGTCGTCCGTACGAGAAGGAGCGTCTAGACGCTGAGCTGAAGCTGGTGGGAGAGTACGGGCTGCGGTGCAAGCGGGAGCTATGGAGGGTGCAGTACGCCCTCAGCCGCATCCGCAACAACGCGCGTAACCTCCTCACCCTTGACGAGAAGAACCCGCGCCGGATCTTTGAAGGCGAGGCTCTCCTCCGCCGCATGTTTCGCTATGGTCTCCTTGACGAGACCCAAAACAAGCTCGATTACGTCCTCGCACTCACTGTCGAGAACTTCCTCGAGCGCCGCCTCCAAACCCTCGTCTTCAAGTCTGGTATGGCCAAGTCCATCCACCATGCTAGGGTTCTCATCAAGCAGAGACACATCAGGTCCTTTTACATTTCCAAATCCCCTCTTATTTTCGTATCAATTGTGTTTCTCATTGATAGTTTTGTTGATTATCAGAAAATGTATAGTGAAATTTCATGTGTCAGGGACATAGTAAGGATTTTTTTAAGTATTTAATTGAGGACTTTTTTCGACTTTTTTTTATTAAGTTTTTTGTGATGAAGCCGAAGCCTTGTGTGATTTAGGGAGTTGTTTGTGAGTAACATAATTAAGGGTTTGCATATAAGTTCTTCATAAGCACTTTTAGGGTAAAAAGAAAGAAAAACGATCTATAAAATATCTTATGGGGAATTTTATATCGTTTTACTTTCTTGTTTTCTTATTCTTGAAGAGTTTATGTAGAAGTTTAAGTGGGTTATTGAATTTGTGCCTATTATGTAAGTGTTTGTTTTGAATTAGGTCATATTTGGATGCATTAAGTAATTGAAGAACAAGAAAATGATAAGCAAAATGAGTTCAACTACTTTTAAATTGAAATAATTGGATGCATTTTCTTAATCTAAATCAGCTTTTAGACAAGTTAGATGAGAGAAATTCTGTAATATTTGAAGTGCATATATTTTTCAACTTGCTGCAAAAGTTTAATTCATAATTATTTTCATGTGATTTGTGAGATCTTTTTTGCAGAAGAGGTTGTGGAAGTAATCCTAAAAACAACTTGTTGAATATTTGCAATAATTGAATCTTGATGAATCAGCCTTCAAAATGTAGTCCAATTTACATGTATTATTATTTGGAGAATGACTAGTCATTTGGGATTGACAGGGTTGGTAGGCAAGTCGTGAACATTCCCTCTTTCTTGGTAAGGGTTGATTCACAGAAACACATTGACTTTTCACTTACAAGTCCTCTCGGTGGTGGACGCCCTGGAAGAGTGAAGAGAAAGAACCAAAGGGCTGCTGCTAAGAAAGCCGCAGGTGGAGATGGAGATGAGGAAGATGAAGATTAGACTATTAATTTGGTATTCTCTAGTGCAATTAGACCTTGTGCCATTGCGTAACTAGTTTATCGTTTTGGATTATTATACATTTTCATCCTTGCTTTGTTTGAGAAAAATATTTTGCGCGACATATTATGTTTCTTTGAATTTAAATAGTTTAAAAGTATTAAGATTTTCTTTAAATAATTTTGATGTTCATGGATATGTTTTCTGTCATAAACTTTATGAGCTTTAATTTCGTGTTTGCATTGTTGGGTATATTATTGTTCTTAAATGAAATGCTTATACAGTATTTATAGGAAGGAGTAGTTGAATGAACATAGAATAATTTGAGGTTGTATCTATATTAACCTTATTCACTTGTACTATTGGATAGTCATATTATGTTTTTGGTGAGAAACTTTTATACTGATTTTTTTTAAAAGAAAAAAATGAAATAAATTTATCTGGTTAAAAATAAAAATTTGAAAAAAAAGTATAATTATGTTTTATATTTCGGAATTTTGTAAAGAGATGTTTCTCTTCTTCTATATGTTCTATGATTTAAATTTCTTTTTTATGTTATTTGTTCATTAATCAATACTTTCATTTTTCTTCTCTTTTTCCACTTTCTCCGTTTTGTCTTTTCAACTTTTTTCCACAACCACCACTTCATGTGGGAATGAATTTTCACTATCTCCAAAATTGGCTAATATGTTTGATCTGGATTTTGGATCTTTAATAAGCTTGATTTCATAATTTGTTTAATCCACCCAACACGTAAGGCAAAAAAATTTTAGTACCAATTGTCATAAAAATTCAGAAGAAAATTATATCTTATTTTATTTAATTAATTTAAAAACTACACTCACATATATTTGAGATTTTCTAGAATAAAATCTATCTGTTATAATTTTTAAATAGACACTTAACATGTATTATTGTGATATTTTACTAATACTTATTTGTAGTGAAAGTATATAAGTATTTTTTATCTCTAAAATAAATTATAAAAATAAAAAAACATAAAATGAATGCAAATTAACCAATTATTCAAATAAAAACTAAATAGTGATAAAAAACGAAGGTCATAAATATATAAAATATTATATTTCCAAATTACTATTAATTATAATAAATTATTTAATTATATTATATTTTGATTTTAGTTTTCATATATTGTTAGTAATAAAATTACATATTAATTTATTTGTAATCAGTGAAATTATAATTTTAAAATAATTATTAAAAAATTCAATATTTATTATATACAAACTAAATCTTTCAAACGTTTCCACAAAAAATCCTTCAATTTTTATATTTTAAATTTTTAATCATCCTAATTTTATGTTATTTACAATTTAGTCAACATACTCATTATTAATAGTGTTGTTGAAAATTAAAAAAAAAAAAAGGTGAATATCTATCTAAAATTTAGAAGAAATGTGACTGTTTTTAAAGAAGATTTTAAGGAAATAAGTATAATTTTTTAGAATGTAAGAAAAAATTTATAAACAAAAATGTAAAAAAGTAAAGATTTTTGTTTTAAAATTATAATTTTTCCTTTTTTGTCAATTTCTTTTATTAAAATTTTCTCATAAAAAAACAATGGGAAATCAAACTGTGAGCGGAATTATCCCTGTATAATTCTAGAGCCACGGCAATTAAAACAGATTTTGTAAAAAATAAATGTTAATTTTATAATATATAAACTTTTGCATCTATACAAATATCTTTAATCTATAAAGTTGATCCCATTTTTTTAAAATATTTTCTAATTTTAATTTTTTTGTAATCAATTTTTTTTATATATTAATATATTTAATCCCCAATTTTTTTTTCAAAAATATCTGTTAAAACTTTTAGATTTTTTATATTAACTAGTGAAAATACAAGTATCCACATGATAAAAAATAGTTAATATAATTAAACTTTTAATTATTAAACAATTATCAAAATATTAAGGATAAAATTATAAAAATATAAAAAAACAGTTAATAAATAATTATAAAATGTTAAACATAAAACTGTAAGGAAGTTTGTCACTAAAAAATTAGTCAAATAATCAATCTATTTAATTATTAATTATAGATTAAAAATTCAGTTTTTAAACTGTTGTGAAAATATTAAGAAAAAAATGGTGAAAAATATGTATAAAAACAGTTAAAATAAGAATAGAAAATTATTTTTAAAAATATTAAAAATAAAATTAACAAAATTATGTAAAAATATTTTAAAAAAAGCCAATCATCTTTATACTTAACTACTATTATTATAAAATTTATCAAATCGACAAAACCTATATTTTCATTAATAATATATAAAAATACTAATTTGGATAATTATTTTTAGTGTATATTTTTCTATAATTTTTTCTTTATTATTTTAGTAATTATTAGTTTTATTATGATATTTTATTATTATTATTATTATTATTATTATTATTATTATTATTATTATTTCAGAAGATTTGAATCCTTTAAAATGCTTCTATATAATTAATATATAAAGAGAATCCCAATTTTAATAACTATTTTTTGTATATATATATATATATATATAAAGATTTTATTGTTATTATTTAAGTAGTTACTATTACTTTTATAATCAAAATATTTCTTCTTATCACTTCACAAAAACATTTACATGCGTTGCCTCTGTTCTTTACCATCGAAAGCAGTCACTTGTTTATGAAATTGTAACCCTAAAATCCAAGGTTTCTTACTTTCTACAATTTACACGCTAAAGCAAATATTTCTTTAATTTTTATAGTTTTAAAATTTTATCCTTTAAATTTTACACTTAAAAATATTATATATATATATATAATTTTATTTATTTTTAAATTGTTAAATTTAATTTTGGATGATTTAATTTCATTTTAAAAGGTTTGATTAAATATAAATAAATCTTAAAATTTATATAAAAAATAATTATAAAATAATTGTATTGACCCATCTTGAATATTTTATATGTTTCCTTTATCTATATTTTTGTTTCAGTTTAGTTTTTTTTTTTTTTACATTTGATAAAAGTTTTAATTTAGGGTAATTATACATATATATATATATATATATATATATACTCAAAATTTTCAAAACATCCCATTAATACTCTTTAAAATATATATTTAATATTTTTAAAATGAAATTTATATAAAAGAGTACATATTTAAATAAAATAATATTAAAAATAATATAATTAGAATATACAAATTAAAAAACATCATTTTAAATTTAGTTGTTAGTTCATAAAATTTAAGATAATTGTTATTTTAATCCTCTAAATTTAAAGAAAAGTTATTTTAATTTCTCATAACTGAAAAAAAAAATCTCTAAAATAAACATTACATTTGAATGACTTAAATAGCTTTTATAAAATTATTTTAATTTTTTTCAAATTTAATGATTAAAAATTAAAATCATATTTACATAATTTTTTTTATTTAAGAAACTAAAAATATATATATGTAAATTCTTTAAGAGAATTGAAAACATAAATAAAAAAATAACATTCACAAGCCGTGTTGACTAAGCTATTTCTCCAGCAATTATTAAAATTATTATTATTTTCTCACAAAATAAAAACAAGTGGAAGCTCCACAAAAATCCTTGCAAGTTCACAAGTTCCGAGAGAAAGAGAAGAAACAAAGATGGATTATCTAAAAATGTTCAAAGGTTATGGCAAAGTAGAAGGAGATCAGCACCGAATCGAAGATAAAGAACGCAACCCTAAATTCCAAATGTCAAAACCCTTAATCGCCACTACAATTTCTATGTTCGCAATTCTCTTATTCACTCTAATCTTCGCCTTCGCCTCACTCCCGCACCACCCAATCACACCAGCTTCTCAAATCGGCCGAGTCAATCCGAGTCGTCTGCAACGTCACGCGCTTCCCCGATGCGTGCCTCGACGCCATCCTGCCCTCCGCCAACGCCACCGATCCTCAAACCATCCTCGTCCTCTCGCTCCGTGCGTCGATCCACGCGCTCCAGAGTCTCGCGTCCTCGCTCGGCGCCACTAAGGGAGGCGCGCTCGCCGACTGCAAGGACCAGCTGGACGACGGACTCAGTCGACTAAATGACTCGCTGTCGGCCGCGGCGGCGCTGACCGAGGCGAGGGTGGCCGACGTGCAGACGTGGGTGAGCGCGGCGATGACGGAGCAGCAGACGTGCCTGGATGGACTGGAAGAGGTGGGTGACGTGGCGGGCGTTAAGAAGATGAAGAAAATGATGAAAATGTCGAATGAGTATTTAAGTAACAGTTTGGCCATTGTTGCTAATATTCGTACTTTGTTCCGCCATTTCAACATGACCCTCCCTTGAACCTTTCAAAGCTTTCCATTTTTTCTTTTACTTGGACAAGTTTTTGGAATTTGTGTGTGAATATTTTAATTAATTGTATAATATGGTACCAAAAATGTTGTATTCTGGCGTTTTAAATCTTAATTAACTTCTTTTAGTTTCAAATTGTGGAGTTAAAATTATCTGAATTTATGCATACAAATTACAATTTTTCAATTAAAGAAGCAAGAATGTATTGTATAATCTTGATAATATAGATACCATAAAATGAGTAAGACAAAATATAAGGTATTACTGAATCAATATTACATGAGTAAGACAAGTTTAAAAATGTTAAGAATTTGAGAAAAATAAACATCTAACCAATTATATAAGTAAAACAATACTTAAATATTACATTTATATTGTAAATAAAAACTGAAAAAAAAAATCACTTGAAGTGTTATATTAAATACTTATTATTAAAGAAAAAATTATAACAATAGTTAAAGTATAAATTAATCTACGTTTAAACCTATATTTTGATTGGAATTTCGTCTATCCAATCTCACTTATAAGATAGTTAGTAAAATCTGTAATAATATTTTAGAAATTCTAATATTTTAATTTTATTTTTTTTAACTTCCTGATTATCTGAATTTATATTGATATATTGACGACAATTCTAAAATATATCGAATTTATAATCCGTCAGTTATTGGTTGATCGACAATTCTAAAATATATCGAATTTACAATCAGTTAATTATTTGTTGATCGACCGCTCTATCATTGAGCTCAGTTCATCGACCACTCTATCACTGAGCTCAGTTCATCGACCGCTCTATCGCTGATCTACCGAAGAACAATAAAAAAAAAAATTGTTTCATAGAATTTAATTCTCGTTCTCAATCCATGATTAATAAGAATTCAAAGTTTTCTTCGTAACTCGTAAAATTTCTTCACCGACTCCCTTCCATGTCTCATTTAATATCATTTAATAGGAAAACTCAGGATTTTGTACGGTTAAGGATTATTTTCAAGTAAAAATTACGTGGGATGATTAGATTGATCAGATTTTATTTTTTAGAGTCAAGTTGTATTCTTTTTTGTGTAGAAGTCGTGCTCACGACTTTGTAATTTTTTAAAAAATACACTGAAGTCGTGTTTGATAGCAACACTTTATTATTTTTTAAATGAATGAAGTCGTGTTATCAAACACGACTTTAGTTGAGCACAGTTGATTGATAGCTCTATCACTGAGCTACTGAGGAACAAAAAAAATTTGTCCCATAGAATTCAATTCCCCTTCTCAATCCATGACTAATAAGATTTCGAAATTTTTTTCGTAACTCGTAAAATTTCTTCACCGACTCCCTTCCATGTCTCATTTAATAGGAAAACTCAGGATTTTATACTATTAAAAATTACGTAAGAGGTAAGAAAGTTTGGTTGATCGAATTTTATTTTTGTGTACAAGTTGTATTTTTTTGTAATTTTTTTTATTTTTTTATTTTTTATTTTAAAGTACATTTAAATCGTGTTTGATAATATAATTTTATTATTTTTTTTTAATGAATGAAATCTTGTTTCATAGTATGATTTTAGTTTTATAAGTTTTTTTTTAATTCATCTTTATCAAGTACAACTTCACGACGAACACACATACGTCTTTTTTAAAAAAAATTTCTTTATAAAGATAGTTTGGGTACTCTCCTAATAATATAAAACTGAATTTCTTATTTGTCGTGCTTCATTCATTAAAAAAAAAAGTAAATAACAAGACTTCAATGTATTTTAAAAAGAAAAATACAAAATCATGAAACACAATTTTTATATAATGAAGTCGTATTTCATAGTACGATTTGATACTGAATAGTAATAAAATCCGATCAACCTAATCCTTCATATAATTTTTGCTTGAAAATAATCCTTCCGAAAACTCAATTTTACCTTGATTAGTAGAACTTTTTTATATTTCATTCGATTTTATTTTTACAATTTTATATAATTCTTACTAAATTCATAATAAAATTTACAAAAAATTTTATTCCTTATAGATTTTTATATAAAATTTATAAAAAAATTCATATAAAATAAGAATATGTAACTCACTTAATACTTTATCAAGTTATAGATCGCTAGGAACAATGAATGCTTGATTAGATTCCCTCCAGACTAATTCATACAGAACCAAACAAAATTCACAGGTAAACTCCTTCAAAAAAAATATTTTTGGACAATGCTTCAAGTTAGCAACTTATATCTGCAAATGTAGATGTCCTATAGTAACAGCATACCGAGTAATGCCATCACAGGAACAGGTCCATTTCAAGTCATTATAGAGCATTTATCATTCTCTTCATCTCAGCAGACCTCCTGGGATCTGGTTCTTCAATTGCTCTCTCGGTAAGTACGTGCTTGATGCGACACATTGACTTCCTCACCTGATTTCAGATACCAAACAAATCAATAAATAGCATACGTGGTTTTTTTTCATTCCCCATACATAGTTAGCATTCAAAATGCAATTTTTGTCTAAATCAGAGTTCTATATCAAGCACTGTTCAGGACATGAGCAACACATGTGTAAGGCAGAACAGGTGCAAAGTGAGGTGATACCTTAGGGATGCGCTCGGGGTTAGGAAAACGCAGGTTCTGTGCATTAAGCATTTGACGCTGAGTCATCAACATGTTCTTCTCCTTTAACAATACATACCACAATTTATGAAGGTCATCCCAAGATTTCAGACGCAGTTCAGAAGCCTTCCAACCCCGACCTAGCAATAAACATTAAAAGATAATAAAAAGAGATAACTATTATCAGAACAAAAATGGCACTATTTCAAAAGCTCAACAGAGAAAATGAAGAATTTTGATTGTACTGAACAAGTATGGCTATTGCATGAAAATCAATTAAATTTTTCACACCAAATCCATATGAAAACAAGAGGTGAATGACGCATACCATAAACAACAGGTTTTTCACCATCAGGGCTCCTGTCTGCCTCAAAGAACTCCTGAAGGGGGTTGCGTACTTCTCCGCCAACAGCAGCAGCTGTAGTGGCATAATGTTTTGATCTAGCAGCAGCTGCAAGGAGTGTTCGTCCAATTGTTCTTGACAAAAACATGGCTGCACCGCCAATCATATTGATTGTACAATGTATGAAACAGAGGACCAGCGAATGCCCATGCAAACAATGTTGTCAAAATCAAATCAAATATGATCTTAAATCAAATTCACACGGATTTTCCAGGCAATGTATCATTGATTATGATCAAGTAACAATTGAAAAATCCCATCATTTAGGTAAACATGCAGGTCAAAGGGTCTGAAATTCAAAAATCCATTGGCGAACTTGGTTTCTCCAATTCTTTTACACCCACACATGTAGGTATTGGGTTGGGTTGGGTTTATAGTCATACAGCTATCAATATGTGGCAGCCATCCCCTTCAGCCCTATTCCACTTAGGTCAAGACCAAAGCCCAAAGTGGCCATACAGATTAGGGCCAACTCACTAAAAAAATGAAAATTTAGTAAAAGGAGGACATAGGCAACCCTAAAACAAAGTGAAAATGTTGATCAACTAAGTTTTCCTACTTCATTACAAGTTCAATATTATATTAGTACATAATCCTAAGATTCGAGACACCAACTGATACAATATACCGTTGCACAGTTGCGTTATATCCACCTAATGAAGCAAGTCTAGTAGACACACAGATAAGGGGTAAAAGAAAAGGAGGAAACACGAGAAATATTCAGAGAAGTCAAAATATTCACCGTGAGACAGCCTACCAAAATGTGCAATTGGCTAGTTGACAGTGAAATGGAACCTTGGTAACAGACAAACTGATGATGGTGGATGAAAAAAATTCTACTTTGACATATTTAACATTAAATTGGATCAACAGTTCACATGAACCATGTATATACCTATTAACACCCACATCAATGTACGCATCAATTTGAGGTTACACTGGACGAAAATTAGTTTGTAGACAAGTGAGATCTGACAAACTGACAAAAAAAAGGGACTACTGGACCCCTAAATCACATTTTAACGGCAAAATGTTTTTCCACGATACAGACCAAATATCAAACAGTTTGTGGGCAAAATCAAATATATTTGCAAAATGAAAACCTGTGAAGTATTGTGGGCAACAAATAAACAAGGGCGTATTGAAGGAAATTAGATAAAGACACAAACAACCTCATACAAGGGAAAAATAAGTAAGTAAATAATACTCAGGTCCACAGTAATAGGTCATGGGGAAATCAGATCCACACATGAAAGTTATAAAAATGAAATACAAATCAAAACAGGAATAAGAACAAAACAAACCTGAAGAACTAACGAGACTGCGCTGAAGAAATTGAAGTGAAGATGAAACTATGAAGATGAATTCATAACAAATGAAAAATAAAAGTTGAGGTCGGGGTTTAAGGGTTTTTCTGGGGAGCTGAGGAGGAAGAGGAAATATTTCCCTTTTTCTTTTAACCCTGCACGTGCTCAGGTGTAATAAAGAATATCGTTAAATTATTCAACTTTAAACTATTTGAAAATTTCTAAATAGATATTTAAACTATTTTTGTTAATTTAGTTTCTAACATTTATATAAAATAACTCTAAGACTTACTTTTTTAGTTTAGAAATAGATTATTATTTTAAAAAAATTACTTAAAATTTCTGAAATAGTTTAGAAACATAGAAAGTATTTCAATTAAAAATATTTAATTTTAATTATAAAAAATACCTAATTAAAATAACAAACATTTTAAAGTCATTTGGATAATGTAAGTATTGTAAATAATCAAAATCCGCTAAGAATACTTTTGAAATTATTATTGTAAAATTTATTTTTTTATAAAATTATTCTGACAATTTTATAATACATATTAATTTATGATTTTATTTTGTAGAATATATCTCAATTTTTTATTAAAATTATATTGTGAAAAAACTCAGAAAATATGATTTTTTTTTCAGAAAAAAATATTCATATAATTTTGAAAAAAATTAATTTCTCTAAATTAAATTATAAAAATATTTTTAAGACCAACCTTAGAGATAGATATGTGGATAAGTCTGGTTGTAAAATTCATAACTCATGAGACTCACTTTATAAAGCCCACATTTTAAATGGGCTTATTTCTAACAAGTCTACACCCGTCCTACAAAACCTACGAGTTTAGTGGGCTAGTCCGTAATTGAAAAAAGTAATTAAATAAAAAAATAAATAAAAGTATTACTTTAAAATGTAAATGTCATCCATCTTAAAATTTTAATCATGAAATGTCAAATA
Organism: Macrotyloma uniflorum; assembly: GCA_016859785.1. Lineage (NCBI taxonomy): Eukaryota > Viridiplantae > Streptophyta > Magnoliopsida > Fabales > Fabaceae > Macrotyloma > Macrotyloma uniflorum. The sequence goes on along the minus strand of BDMB01000006.1, from coordinate 3,585,826 downwards.
AAATTTATTTGTCCAAAATAGTAACATAATTTATATCTTAAGCCACCTAAAAATATTTTTATACATCAACTTAATTTATAATTATATGCTAAATCAAAGCATTGTATCAGCATTTAACATCTATTAATATTTTATCTCAATTAGTAAATTAATATTTTATATATAAGTCTCTTTTTATTATTTTAATATTAATTTATTAATTCATTTTAAATAAACGTGGGAAAGGTTAGACATATTAATATTTTCAAATTCATTCATAACTGTTGACTAAACATGATTTGACATAGATTTAATTTTATTAATTTTTACTGTTAAATATAAATAATATGAAATAGTTTGGATTTATTTTTGGTTATTATTAAAATATCTAAATGTATATTAAATTTTATTTAATGAAATAATTTTTGTTTTCTTTTACTTTTTTTTTTATTAACGATTATTTTTAGTGTTATAAATCTTGAATAGTTTTTCTTAAAAATTATTAGTCTTGAACTATAAACGTAATTATGTTTATTAGATAATTTTACTCAAATCTTAAATATTATTATAAATAATATATTATTACTATTAATTTATTTCTTATATCAGTAGATATATTTAATATTTATTATTTTATTTCATTGGAAACTTATATATTTTATTTAATAATATTAATCATTATTATTATTATTATATATAATCGTGAACTGTAATTTTTTTTTTATCTTTGTAACAAGTGTTAAATATAATTTTATTAATATTTTTTATTTAAAACATGAATACATTTAACTATACAAATTAAAAACATTAAATAAATTTAAGAGTAAATATCCGAATTATTTTGGAAATGGTAATTTTTGTTGAATACATAAATAAAAAATAGTTAATGGGTAAAAGTCATAAAATTAATTATTTTTCATAAAAAAATCCCCAAATCACAGAAATTTACTAACTAAATGATATTTTGAGACCTGAGGTCTAATTTTAATAAATGAATTAATTTGATTATACTAATAATAAATACTATAATTTTTTATATTGCAAGCTATTATAATAATTAATAATATTGATAGATAAAGTACTTCAAAAATTTTAAGAATTTATTTTATTTTATAATAATATTAATATATTAAATAATTGTTGACAAATGTCATTACATTGATGGGAACATTCAATTCATATCACAATAAGGTTAATCTACTCAAAACTTCAACAATATTACATAACTAAATTAATATCTTTACAATGATTAAAAGAATAATTTTAAAATAATTACACACTATTCCATTTAATAAAAGTTAAACTATTTGAATAAATTTACAAAAGAAATTATTTTTATGACTTTTACCCATTAAAAGTATGAATTAATATTACATAAAAATAAAGTAGATGTTAACATAAAAACTTGAACACTCAAATTGAAATAATTATATATTATGAATTAAGATATATTACATTTACATTTTTTTCATTCATATTTTCATACAAGCATTATATCACAACAATTACTTAAATTAGATTTTTTAGAGAAGCTAATATGTTTACAATCATAACTTTTTTTTTTTTACAAAAAATTAATTTTATGAAAAACTATTAAGAATAGATTTTACTTGAATTAATTTTAATAAATTGGTTTTTTATTATTTTAAGTAAAAGAAACATAATTGCTAGTTATAAGTGATAATTTTTTAAGAATATCTTTCTATAAAAAAATTGTGACAAATGAGTCCAAATTTCTTGAAGTCATTCTGGAATTGTTTAATTATGTTCCTGGATTTGGGATCATCTCCAATGAACAAATTGAAGAGCACTATCATAAATTCCATGCATTGTTGAAGCTACATATTTTGACTCTACATAACAATTCTTCACACTAGTCAATAGGGCAAATCCACTAAACACATTACTCAATGTTTCTCAAAATCCACAGCATTTAAGCCAACATGTCACGAGCCATTTTCTCTTTGTTTTCTTCTTCATCAAGTGTATCACACAGTGACCTACCCTTTGTCTCAGGCAAGAATATTCCAAAACCCCCACCAAAACCTATCATCAACCCAAAAACCCCATAACACAGAAACTTATTCTCTCTTCCAGCACTCACCAGCATTGGACTGAACGCGCCACCAAACACCACTGCTAACCTTGCCATAGACAGTGCTGAATTTCTTACACAAGTTGGGAAAAGTTCCGTGGTGTAAATGAGGTACACGTTAAACGAAGAACAAGCACTGAAGAATGATATCAACTCGAACCCTATTTGCAGATTTTTCATTGGCTTAACTTCAATGATGGACATCACACTGAAAACACCACTGAGGATAGTGAAGAGAAGGATTGCAGTTCTCCTATTGAACTTGTCTATGAAGAAGAACACAATCAATGCAGAGGGTAACTCGGATAAGGCATTGAAAGTGACACTTAGGTAGAGGTTGAAGGACAAGTTTTGAAGAGATAGTGGCATGCCATAATAGACCAATCCAATACCTATTCCCATAGCCATGATTGACACAAGCCTTCTCGAAGACCATTTCTTCTGTAAAAGAATTTTGAGGGCAGAGAACAAATCCTCGTTCCAAGTTTCTTCCTTGTAGGACATGTTACTAATGGCCAAATCGAGGTTGCTTAGAGTGACTGATGTGATGCATTTCAGCGTGGCCACGGCTTCTTCTTTCCTTCCTCGCACTAGAAGCCATCTTGGGGATTCCGTAACGAATATCCTCACCAATATGCAATAGATAATTGTTGTAATAGAAGTCCACAGATAAAGGTTTCTCCACGAAGCACTCCTGTTTACGTAAGCCATGGCTGGTAGGGACAAGAACCCTACATATCCACACCACAAACACTTCAATTTATGGATAAGAAGTAAATTAAATGCGTTTTAATCTGAGTTTCATATCATTATTTTTTTAAACACTTTTACAGGTAACTTAAATTATTCTGCTTCTTAAAAAAAAATATTATTTGTTTATATTTTAAAATTCATTAAATAATGTCTATTATTATTCAATAATAATAATAATAATAGTTATTGTTAGAGAACTGTTCCTTCTCACGTCGACAAATAAAGAGAAACATAAGTGCATGTAATAATGAAAGTATTGAGTCCGTTGGTTTATAAATCTTTCCGCTTTTGGTCTACAAACATACATGTTTATTTGTCTTTTGTGGGGGACTATAGAATTTTTCGATGATAATAATAATAATAAAACACATGATTCATAGATGGGAGTGTTAGGAATTTCTTTCTTTCAATATATTTTAATTATTTTTATATTTAAACTTAAATAATTATTATTTTATTTAATATATGACTGATTTAATACTGATTTTATTATTAGTAACATTTTTCATTCAAGATATAATCATATAAAGTTCTCATAGGAAGTATTTGAAAAAAAAATCTTAAATAATAATTAAAACTATAATTAAGAGTTTAGAGCTAATAATTTTTCATTCAACCACATAGCCGAAATGAATTATATTAACTATTTAAAGAATCGCAATGACTAAAATGATTTATTTTGTTTTGAAAAACTAAGACCATAAAAACACTCTTAAAAGGGTAAGAGCATGTTCTTTTAACTTTTGTAAACAAATTAAAACTGAATCATATTTTTAACTTCCCGAGTAGTTATTGAGAAACATTCACATGAAACAAATAAAAGTAATGTTTGCATGCACAGAATAAAAGTAATATATTTATAGAGAAAGACAAGTTAGGTTGAAAAAAAACATAATAGATTCTTATTTGAAATAAACTATAGAAGGAGTAAGTGAAAGATTAAAAATAAAAAATAAAAAAACTGTTATATGAAAGTGTTTGAGAAAACATGAGGTAGCACCTCGTGATCCGCGCGTAATTACTACATACCTATAGTGAAGCAGAAGAAGCCGATGACACTGGTCTGGCCGCGCCGCCGTTTGCCAACGATCTCAGTGGCGAGGACGAGCGCGGAAGTGCCAATGGTGGAGCGAGCGAAGCCGCAGAGGAACTTGAAAAAGGAGTAGACCCAAACGTTGGGGGAGAGAGTGGCGAGAAGAGAGGTGATGCCCATGAGGAGGCAGGAGAAGAAGAGCATGTTCTTGCGCCCGAGCGATGAGTCCGCCAGCGAGGCCAACAGGAATCCACCCACCAAGCACCCGATGTAGAAACTCGAAGTGGGAAGCCCCGAGATTACGGAGTTAGCGCACTGCAGACCCCACTCCGACACGGTGGACGAGTGCGCGGGTCCGTCCCACGCCCACGACTCCCTGGGGAGGTCGCAGAGTGCGGCGGCGGCGGCGCAGGTTTTGTCGGCGCTGGTGCAGTGCCACGAGGGCGGGGCGTCGGTGAACACAGTGATGAAGGTCTGTTGAGCGTCGAAGAGCCAGGCTAGGGAGACGAGGACGGATTGGAGAAACTGAGACCAGTTGAACTCGCCTATGCAGAGTTCCACGGTGGATCCCAGCGATGGGTGGTGTTTCTTGGGTGGTGACGGTGGTTGTTCTTGTTCTTCTGTGTGTGATGATTGGTTGGGTTGGCAGAGGAGAGGGTTGGGATCTGCCATAAGGAGGAGATTTTTTTTCCCTTTTTTTCTTAAAGGTTTTCGCTTATGAAAATTGTGTGTATGCAAGGGGTTTATATTAGAGTGGAATCTTTGAACTTTCTGGTTTTATCTCCATAGGCTGTGTTTGGATCAACAAAGACAAAGTGAGTGAAGAAGTTTTTACAGAGAAAGTGCGAAAATCAAGATACAATTACACATTTCAAGAAAAATCAATTCCTTTGCCATATGCCACAGAAGATTTTGATTTCATATATTCATTACAACAAAATGAATTAAAATAAAATTTATCATTTTGTAATAGATAACACTTTAACTCAATTTCATAAACGAATTTTAAAGTGGAATTTGTAAGTAAGTTAAAAATTAAAGTGGAATTTTTAAATTTAAAAGTGAAAAATAAAATCAGAATAAAAAAAAATAAAAAAAACTACTCATGTTTGGATGCAAGTATGGATTTGTTCTTATCTTTATTAATTTGTGGCACTACTCATTGAAGAGCCACATCAGGTTGAAGTGGCAGAGTTGTCTTGCCACATAATTTAACTAATAAATGTGTCCAAAATAAATGTTATGTCGATCAATACTTTATTTAGAATCTCTCATAAACATGTGCTGTACCACAAAAAAAAACTTACTTTATTTAAAACTTCACATTGATTAGTAGAATGTTTTTTTTACTAGATTATCTATAACAATACATAATATATATCGAAGATATTTTTTCTGTATTTATTTTCCTAAAACGAGTGCTTCTCAGTTTTTTTTATGTACATTTTTTATGAATTATTAGTTAAAAGAGAAAATAAGAAACTATTTATACAAAATGGTTAACATTAATATAACTGTTTGCTTCCTTTCAAATAGTTCACCTTTAATCCTTTTTATAAATGAAAAGTTAGAGACACTTTTTATTTATTTTTTAAATCAAATCCATGATTTCAAAGATTTAGAATTAAATTTTAAATAGGTAAATTTTATTTAATAAAAGATCAAATTTAGTTTAGTTGAGTTTTAAATATATATAAAAACCTAAATATTTTATTTTTTATTATTATAACACTATTATTTTTTTTAAAAATTATTTCTCTCTATAATTTTTTTTAAATATCTCATTTATTTTTTATCCTTTTTATATTCGAGAACATTAAGTATATTCAAGAACATTTAATCTGATTAAAAAATTATAAAATTAAAATATTAATATGGAAATTAATTTTTTAAATAATATACATGAGTGAAATACGGACACACAAGTTTGTATTTTTGCTAGAAAATATATAATGTTTATTGATTTTATTGACAAATATTTTTTTGTAAAAAATTTGGTAGTTAGTTGTTGTGAGATGTCTTCGTAATAATATCTTTTTATGTCTAAAACTTATATATGATGCTAAAAGAATTAAATTAAATTTCACTCAAACTAACGTTATATATATATATATATATATATATATATATATAGTGTAGCCATTATCTTCAGAGATAGAATATTATATTATTTATGATTACACTTTCATTAAAACAAGATAAAATTATAAATTTTTTTATTAAAATAGGATTATTGTTGAAACATTTTATTAAATTTGATACATTTTGTAATAATTTCAATGATGCATATATTATGGATAATATAATAAATAAATGATGCATATATTATGTATAATAAAACAATTTAAAATAAATAAATGAATAAATAAAATATAATAAATACATATATTATCTTTAATATAAATAAAAAAATCATAAACATACAAAAATACATTAGTCATGCATTGAATAATTAATAAATACATAAGAAATTAATATGTATAGCATAAATACATAATCTATAATTTTATATATAGTATAAATATTAACTATACAATGTGTTTTAATTACATGAAATATTAATTTAGAGTTAATTAAGTTTTTTGGATAAATCTGGTCTCACAAATTTAAAAGGAAAATTAGAATTAGGAATTTGAAACATGAGTTTAATTTTAAAGACCTAGTTTTAATGGATATAAATATGTAAGCCTCTAATTTCATAATTCGGTCAAATTTTAAAATATATAAATAGAAAAATAAAAATTTTATTTTTATTTATATTATATTATATTATTTTTTAAAAATTTCTTTAAATTTTATATATTCTTTTAAATATTTTTATAATTATTTTTTATTATTTTTAAAGATTTGAGGACAGTTACTAAAAGATAATAAAGTGTAGAAGACTTCCATTTTATCGAAATTTTGATTAAAGTAATTTTTTTTTTAATTTTCTCGATTCTTCTATAAATTATAAATTAGTATGAAAACTTTAATATATTTGTATGTGAATTTTTTTTTTTTAAATTTAAAGATGAATTTAAGCTCTGATATGATATAATTAATTTTTGAATAAGTATTGAAAGAATAAGTTAGAGTATCATAAGCTAAATCCCTATTTTCAAAATTTTCAAAATTAAATTTAGAAGTTTAGAAGAATAGGTAAAGGAAATTAATAATTTTAAATATTAATATAATATTTTAAGTTAGAAGACTTAAATGATTGAGAATATTATTTGATTACCAGTATTTAAGTATGAATGATTGAATATGTTTAAGTTTATAGTTTGATTTTATAATTTGATGAATGATTAAATTGATGTAATTAGATGAATTGATGTTACTTTAGAATAGATATTTGTGTTGATTTTAGGATAAAAATTAATTTAATTAGTAAAAAATGATTTAAGTTAAAAGAAGTGAGTTGTGGGATATAATTTAATGTTTTTTGTTTGAGTAAGAAAATTTTTGTTTGAGATAAAATGCATGTATTTGATCTTATCTTAATTTTTATTTAAGCGAATAAACTATTATTTGAGATAAGATTTTTTGTTTGATCTAAAATGTTTTGGAATATCAATTTTGCTTGTAACTTGATTTTCGTATGAGTAAAATTTGTTTGGCTTGAATATATATGAATATATGATAGTTCTAAATTTTTTAATCATACATTTTTTTTTAAATCATTAATGTTATTATTTAAATTAATAAAAAATGTTTGTTTCAAGTTTAATATGTATGATTGGTAATAATTATATATAACATAATCATACATTTTATTTAATTTAAAATTATTAGCTTTGTATGTTTAAACTATAATGATTATATTTGGTTTAAAAGTAAATGACATTTTAAATATTCATCTTCTAATCATAAAATATTTGATGGAATGCAATGCATATAAGCGTAATTTTATTGATATTTTTATTCATGTTTTATTCATATTAAATATTTATATTTTTGAAGAATATTAATAATATAATATAAAAATTATTATGAAAATTTTAAAATATTAAATTTAAATTTAATATATAATAATTTTATGAATAGACATTTCTTCCTCAACATTAAATTCAGAAAGAATAAAGTTTTTAAAATTACTTTTAGTTTTTTTAAAAGTACATTTTAATACTAAAACTGCATTTTTATTTTATCATTTTATCTTTTACTAATTACTTTAAAATTAGCTGTAATTTTGCTTATTAAAACTATTTATTTACCCCAATTTTAATTTTTAATTATCTAGAATTTTAATGCCTCATTTTTTTTATACAATTTTCATCCTTTAATTTTTAATCATTTTTGTAACTTTTCAATTTTCATTTTTTGTAAAATACATTAAATTATCACTATAAATTATTTCTTACATTTTTTACTTTATTTTTTGTTATTTATCTTTATTTTTATCTCTTTATTTTTTATTATTTATTTTATCTTTATTACAACTGAATCTAATTATTTTTTTTAAGCTTAAATTAACACACAAACACCTTTTTACACTACTAGTACAGTAATACTTTGAAATTGGATTTATAAATCTATTTTAGTATTTGTGAATTTGTTACACTTATCAAAATTTTCTAACTCTCTTATAGCCACATGCCATACCAGCAACCTGCTATGCTGTGACCACCACACAAATTGATGATGACAGAATGATAATCAGTTCCAGTGAAAGGACTCAAACCTGTCACTTTGTTAACATACCACCACCAACCCAGACATAAAATGAAGGACTCAATTAAAAATTTTATAGCTTAGGGATTGTGTAACTAACGTTTATTATAATAAATAAAAAATTATTTATAGAAATAAAACTTTGTTTAAAATATCATATGCTTTATAAAAATTATGAAATTTGTATGGTTCGAAAACTTATTATAATTATTTTTAAAAAACTCTTTACTAAATGTTACAATAAATAATATATAATTAATTTTAGAACTCAAATACTCACGGTATATAATACCTTCATCACACCTTCGACTCATTTTGATCTTATTTTGAAAGATAGTTTGATAATGATATTTCGATAAATTCAATAAATTTGTTTTAAATATCATATTATAATAAAAAATTGATTTTAAATTTAATTCGTTCTTACAAAATTAAATATGTATATTTTATATAATGTCATATATTTTAATTTGAATTTTTTTATTTTAATTAATTAATTAATTTATATAATCAAATTATAACGTAACTAATCTCTATTAAATATGGAATCATAACATTTACAACTACTTTATTAATTAGTGGAGTCATCTAATAGAAAAGAAAAGAAGGTTAACGATGTCCATGAGTTTAGATATACATGATTTAAAAAAAAAAAAAGTCTTCCCTCGTAAATACATACATGGTAAAAGTTTTTCTATTAATAATAAATTTTAAATTTAATTTAGTTTTATAAAATTAATTTAATATAATAAAGTTTATATGACTATTTATATATTAATTTGGTTATATTTTTAAATTATTTGAAATTTTTAATTTTTAAAGTTAAAAAATTTACGAATAATTTGATAATATTTAAAAAATTTATAAATAATATTATAAAAATATTATTAGAATAAATTTTAATATTATATTAATAATAAAATTTAAATTTAATTTATTTTTATAAAATTAATTTAATTAATTTAATAAGATAATGTTTACATATTTTTTTTTTATATATATATATATATATATATTAATTTGGTAAGATAAGATGTTCAACAGTAATAATTAGTTATAATGAATTATATTATTATAATGACACTTTCCTCTTTTATAAATAACGACATATTCATTAAATAAGGAAAATTATAAAAGAATATTAAAATAAAATTATTTGGAAACATTTTATTAAATGACAAGCTAGAAGTTGCAAGCCATGCAACGATTTTCAGTGTCACGTGTTTTATTTTTATTTTTATTTTATTTAGAAAAAATTAACTGTGTATTGTGACGTGCCACATGTAACATGTGATCCATTTTTTGTTTTTTGAGAAAAAGTTTGGCATATGTAACGTGGGTGAATTTGTTGAATTTTTTTTATTTTATTAACGTATTTTTAAAATGTAAATTATTTTTTAAAAAGTAATTTAAAAAATGTAGTGTAAAAAAATGAGAAATACTAAGAAAATATTTTTATATATTTTATTTTACACTAACATGTAATGCTCTTATTATTCTTGGACGTAAAATTTTCCTTCCTTTTGTCAATCCGTTGTTCATAGTATGTTAGTGGCACTGATACAACAAAATTTCCAGTTTTAGTAGTTGTTCTTTCTATAAAAGGTACGTGTTTTGGTACAGATGAATATTGTACCATTATATTTGATCTTAATTGAAATGATTTTTATTTTTTTCTTAGAGTTATGAGTTTTGAAAATCAATTGGTTGAAAATAACATTGCAATTAGTTTAGGGGAAACTGATAGCATAAGATTTGTCGTATCAGTAGTTTATATAAAGTTATAGATCCCTCATTAAAATGAGATATTTAAGCTTTACCAATAACCTAAATCACATAAATAAATGTATTAATATAAATAAATATAAATGTATTATATAGTGAAAATTTAATAAAACCTTTTGCATGCGATTTTATAAAATGAGTATATAAATATATCGTATAATGAAAATTTAATAAAGATTTTTACATGTAAAATGAATATGTAAAGAGTTATCTTCATCTTATGTGACTAATTATGATATTAAGGTTGACTTTTTTAATATCATGTGAGTTAAATGTTAATTTTAAATGAAAATATTCAATTTTATATTTTGGAAGTCGTTAATAATTATAAATTATAGATAGTTTGACGTGCTGATAATTGTATTTAATAAAAGGATTAATAAAAGGATTGAATGATAATTAAGAGATTGTACAATTTATTTTTATTAGTTAGTTTACCCTTTTTATTTTAATGTCTTTTGTAATTGTTAAGTTTTATATAAATAGTTAAAAGAAAAAATTAAGTTCACATGGTCAGATAATCAATTTCCATTCTAACTCTTGAGTATATTTTTAATAATGGGAGTTGTGATTTATGTATATTGTATTAATGGGTTGAAAATTTTTCGACCAGTGATATAACAAATTTAATAATCTTAATAAAATAATTTCTCATTTCTAATAAAAAATATATTTTAAATTTAATTTATTTTTACAAAATTATTTAAGATTTATATTCATTTTATATATTTTAATTTTATTTTATGATTATAAATTGACAAACATGTTTTCAATATGTTGAACGTAAGATACCAACAAATAATACAATTGTTATTATAATGTTCTGGATTATATATGTGATAAATATGACTAATAATATGTGTCATTAATATAATTGATGTATGTATGAAAAATTATATAAAACTTACGTGCAACATTATGAATTGTATAGGTTAAATATTTGATTTGAATATGGGTAATATATGATGTGTTTTATTTTAATGTATGAAGATAATTATATTATATGCAAGATTAATATTATTATATATAAAAAATATTATATATATATATATATATATATATTTAACGAAAATTTACTTTTAAAAAAGTGTGTAAAATTAATGAATAGTATATTTAATTCTTAAATATCAAATTTGAAAAATTAAAATTAGATTTTTAAAATTATGTTTAGTTCTTAACATATAATATTCAAGTATTAAAATTATATTTTATTAAATTTAAAAGATTAAATTATTTTTTTAATTTAAAGGATTAAAAAAAATTATGTTAATCTTAAAAGATTAAAAATATAATTAAACTGAATTTAGCCCGAAAGAAAAATTTAAATCAAACATTTAAAAAAAAATTTGAAATTCTAACTTTTGTCTAAACACAAAAAAAATCATTTTTTTTTGGATAAAATGTATTTTTATATAAATACAGTTAATTTGATAATTTTATAGTTTGATTTTACTTTCTATTTTTTAATTTTCAATTTTGTAAATTATAAAATATTTAAAGATGACATTATTAAAAATGCTGTTGAAGGACTTATCGTTTCTTGAAAAAAAGATGAAATTTCGAAGCCTGGAAACACACTCTCCTACCTCCAGACCCTGATTCCAGCTATACGTTTCTTATTCTGAACAGATTATCTGTATCAGATCCAAAGCATGTGTAGTTACATATAGCAATTCACGACAAAACTAATGAGTTCAAAGACAATCTAAATTTTGAGGCTGGTGACAACTAGATATATGGCAGCCATGTTTCTTACTCAGATTATTCATATAAAAGATAAATCAAGAACTTTTAGGCTACATATATCAGCAATCAAAAGAAAATATAGATATATAACACGTTAAGAAGCTTATTTTGTGATGGTAAAATGAATCAAATACAAATGCTATAATAACATAAAAATCTATCAACTATAACTGATAAAGACTGCAAGTTATATTTAAGATATTGCAGTGACAAGGAAACCTAATCTCTAAACTAATTATTTATTTGGTAGTAATATAGCAAAGCAAGTTGTTAATGTGAGCCAAGAAGATTATTTTATTTCATTTTCTTGTGATGAAGAGATTTCATATGCATTACTTTAAGTTATCATGGTTTTCGATTCAAAACCACAGCTAGTATTAGTAAGCATTGTGAAGTGGAACATGGTGGCCATGTTCATCGAATGGGTGTCTGAGAAGATTGATGGCACGGTTATGGCTAAAAATCAAAATCTACCAGCACTTTGTTTTTCTGCATTTGTCCGTTAGCTATCTAAGTACGTGGTAATGGATATTTTATTTCGTAACAGCAGTCTTTTGCTGATTTGTAGATGATTGTCCTCATCATATACACTCTTTTATATTCTTTCATACCTAACTTACGCGCCTCATGTCACTCAGACTTTCTCAACTCCAAGATAATAGGTTTCATTTTTTTAAAGTTAATATAAGATATTTCATAAATTAAATTAATAGGTCTAAACTCAACAAAATGGTAGTATTATTGAAGAAATCCTATATTAACCAGTACGAATTTGTAGAAGAGGAACGTTGAGAGAAGACCCATATCACTTATTTCAGTTTTTAGTGTGTAACTTAATCGGTTAAGCAATTTTACTTCACTTAGTACTAATTGATTTTAGAATGAAATCTAATATAACATCATAGCTTATATTTCATTTTTGTTTTCTTATTCTAATAAGTTTGCTTGATTCGACAAGCATCCGTAGAGAGGTGATATTAAGGAAGTCCTACATGTTCTACATCGACTGTCTCAAGTCTCAATTTGCAATGCTTACTAGAATAGGATCGCTAGAATATGATTGTCTGGTTCGGCACGTATTTGTAAAGGAGGAATGTTGGAAAAAAATCCATATAACCTACCTCAGTTTGTAGAATGCGACTTATATATCTATTAGACAATTTCATCTTGTATCAATTAGTTTTAAGATGAAATCTTACAAATATATTAACAATTGATTCAATTTAACTTCAATAAACTTGTTAAGGTGACTTTGATATTATAATTAGTGATACCATCTCAAAATCAAATTCAAATCAAAACTCATTTATATATTATAATTTAACTTATTAGTTTTTTTAATTAATTTAGATCTTCTTTAATAAATCTAATCATATCACCCTATACTAATTAAAGTACTTTGGCAGTATTTTAAATCTAAGCCCCTAGAAAATTTAATGCCCAAAAAACCATTTAAATCAGCTGCATTATGTTACCTTTCTTTTCAATAAATAATGTTTTCTATAAAAAAAATTAGTCGAGTTATTATAATAACCGAATTTGAGGTTATAATCGGTCCACGGTTTTGTAGCACTTAAAAAATTGTTGATTTGGATGCGTAACTCAACTTTAATTAGTCGAGTCTAAATCGTCAAAGATTAGGTCAAATCAAAACCAATCCCTTGTTTAATTTATTCATTACTTACATATAAAAAAATTGCATTAGGCAACTTCTTTTTTTAATCGTGTACTTGACGATTTAATAAAAAAAAAGAACTTAATCATGATGTTTTGTGAAAATAAATTAATAAATTGAATCTTTCAAGTTTATAAAATGTTTTCCTATGTACTACCAACTCTAAGATATTTGTACTCATTTTTCTCATCCCCACGTTTTTTTCTTCTTTTCCAATTGAATAAGCATAGTATGATAAGAATCTCAATAGAAAAAAGGAATTAGGACCAGATTCAAAATGTCAAATAAATTTTTTGTTAAGTTCATTGTACTATGGTATTATAATCAATAAATTCACTTACATTGATTTAACTATAAGATTTTGAAGTAGTATATACGAAGTCATATTATTATATAAAAAAATAGTATAATAAAATCAGTATATGTCACGTTTGTGTTTTTAATCTTGAAATTTATTTGGTTTAAATATTTCTTTGAGATACAACCTATCAGTAAAATGTTTTAAAAACATTCACTTAATTTGAAACTAGTCATCTCATTTAGAAAGAGTATACTTAAAGAAAACAACAAATATTATCTAAACTAAACTTAATTTAATTATATGTAGAAAAATATAGTAAAAATGAGTGTTTTTAGATATTTTTTTTGTAATTTTAAGTAAAAGAAAATAAATATATGTTATTATTAATTATTTTGATTATATAATTATGGAGTTAAAACAATTTATTTGGGAGTATATTATAATAATTATTTTATATGTAATATATAATGGATCACACGAAGACCACTAAAGCTTTGATACGAGAAATGGAGAATATGATTTTTTCATCTGTAGATCTTTTTTTAGAAATTGATTTCATATAGAAATATAGAATTCTTGTGACAGTTAGTGCCGTGCATTGTTATTGTATCACATTGGTAAGATCAGACCATAAAGGTTTTGATTCCTTTAGAGAGGAAGAATGTCTTTTTACTATTATATATTATATTTTTTCAATTTAATAATATTGATATAAGAATAATATGAAATTATTTTTTAAAAAAATAGGAATAAATTAGCATTAAAATTAATAATGAAATAAAATTTTAAAAAACTAATCTTAAAAAAAAAGATATTTAATATCTAAATGTAAAAAAGTGAGAAAATTTTAATGATAAAATTAGTGATGAAAAAAAAAGATGGTAATTAATATTTTCTAAACACACGTATTAGGTAATTAAAATTAAGTAATAAAAAAACATCTCTTTAATTAGGTCTAGATCTATTTGCATGACTATAAATATGCTAAAAATTCAAAATATATTTTAAGGATTATTACATTTTTATCGTTGAAAATATTGTTTTTATCGCAAAACTAATCTATTCAGACATATTCTTCCACGGAAATTAAGGAAATAAAAAAACAATGAGAAATTCAGAAATTTAAAAACTGATTTAAGTATTCGTTACAGTAACATTCTAATAAAAACATAATTTTTATATTCTATATAATTTAATAATTAAAAATTTGCTAAAAGTTGACTACAAAATAGAGTTATTGCAGAATTATTGTACAACTGTATGAGGCCCCAAGTGAATGCGAAATCTCATAAATAATATCAATGAAAATTGTTGCAATCATTTTTGTACACGAGAGAGATCATGTTCGAAATAAATAAAAATTGTTTGAAATTGAAAAAAGTGAAATCGGTGGCAAAAAAAAGAAAAACTGAAAAAGTGATAATTTGTCATATAAAGATAATTATTAGCAATCTTTTTATGTAAGTTTACTTATGTAACATTTTTTGTTTGTGGAATATTATTTTAATTTTAATTTTTCATTTTTATTTTGATCTCTTAGAATTTTTATTTCAATCTTTTAAAGTGTTTCACGTGAGTAATATGAAGTAAATTTATTTTATATTTGAAAAAGAAATAAATATTTAAATATATTAAAAGGATCTAAGACTTAAATAAAATAAAATTATAAAGATAAATTTATAAAATAATGAGGACTGTAAACGTTAAATTTATATAATGACAAAAGCTAAAGAGAAAGACTGAATTCAAGTGGGATGAATTAACTTTAAAATCTTTTTGAAAATGGATGAAGTATTTTTTTTTGCGGGCTTCGGGATGAGGCTTGATACAAAAAGAAACTATAGTTTTCTGGGCCAGCACAAAGCCCAACTAGGTAAGGGCTTTAGGTAAAAGAAGAAGAAGAAGAAGGTAAGGGCTATATTCATATTGTTTCTATATTCAGTTATAAACACATTGAATGCCTTAATTATTAAAGAGAAATGCAAATAAATGTGAAAGCTATTAAACAGGTAACCAAATGACGTATATGTCTTTATCGAATAAATGTTAAATAAAAATAACTACTTTGGTACAAATGCTGACGTGTCTCTTTCCTATTATTTATTTATTTATTTAATATTTATTTAATCCTATTAAAGACAAATTTAATGCTATTAACATTACATTTTTTTTTTAATTTTTATCAAAACAGAAACTTGGTCATACCAGCAGTTTCTAGTTTGACAGTTGACCCAAACACAGTGATGAAATTGGATTTTTGTGTTAACATTCGTATCGTAACATCTTGAAAAATTGATAATATAATATCAGATTTACTATATTTAATATTATTGTTAGAATATTTATTAATTTATAAATTTGAAAGAGAAGATTCTTTTAACCTAACAAATCATAACAATTATTTATTTATTTATTTAAAATATGACAACTCATATAGATTAGTTCTTTTTGTCAACGTTGTGTTTGGAAAGGATAGAAATGAATAGTTTCAAAAATTTATAAAACTAAACGGAAGACAAAAAATAACAAATAAATTAAATTACTAAACGTAAAATTTAGTATATAATTTTTGTTGGAATATTTTATTATAAAAAATTAATAATAAAAATCAGTAATTTTTTTATTCGATACAAAAACTATCTGAATTTACATTAGTTTTGAAAATTATTTTTTTTAACGTGATATTATAATTTAATTGTAGAATATTCAACATAAGAAAAAAATCAATTGCAGAGGAAGCAATCATTCTCAGATCCAATAGGCATGGTGAAGTCCAATGATAATGCAGTTTTCTTGGTCTGGTTTGTTGTGTTTAGATTTGGTTTTTTATTTTGTGTTTTGCATGTTTCTTTTCATTATTCATTTTGGTGGTCTTAAAAATTTTGAATGAGCCTAGACAAAATCTGAAACAACACCCCCAGATAGTAAAGTACAAAATACAAAAGGAGTACGATGGTAGAGGAAAAAGGTTAGAATATGAGAGAAGCATTAGATGATATCAACCACCATCATCTACGTGTCACAGTAACAGTTTCATCATGGGTCAGTGCACATGTAGATGGGGCACACATCACCATCTGTTTCCATTACTTGCATACTTGCATTCTTCAATTTGTACTTCCCATGTTGTCTCTAACAACTATATATTTATTATTTTCCACTCACTCTTCCCACACATTATCCAACCTGGTAAAAACCAAAAAACAAAAAACACAAGAAGAAGAGAGATGCATCATATAGGGTGAGGTTCGGAGTGAAAACCCTTCTTCTGTCACTTCATATAACCAGAAAAATACTTCACTCCCAACTTGGCAAATCAAGAACTATCAAGTAATAGATAAGAAATTCTACAGAATCTGCAACAAACTGATAAAAAATGAAAGGAGCATTAAAAGGTTTTGTACTGTCAATCAGAAATTATCATTAACTCACTTTAAAAATAGTTATTAAGAAAACTACTACATGAATTTGGTTCACTGATAAAAGTCTTTAACAATTAGACATTGTTTATTTCTAATGTAATTACAAATTAGCTTAAAAGAATGCTTTCCTGTATGAAAAATATAAGTATATTTCCACCATGATGTGGACAAAGAAACAACACCTGCCAGACATTTTCTCCATATATTTAATCCTACATACTGAAAAGGTTATACATAATAAGAAAAAGCTGCTCCATTAAAAAACAACCATAACTCAAACCAATTGAATATATTTTTTTAGTAAACTTTTCATAAATCTTATAAAAACAAAAAAATACACTTTTCAACAAATCAAACTAAAAAATATCTTTTACAGAAACTAATACTATACATTTTTTACATATTATCTTATACATAAACTAATTTTAATTTTTAAAAAAGTATATATATATATATATATATATATATATATATATTTTCTTTTCCAACAAATATGTTTATAAAAAAACTTTATTCAATCAAACCTTATATTTTCAGTATTGCTTGAACTGAAAAGTAGAATCTTCACAGAATTTTGATTAGGCCTTTTCTTTTGTTAGTTTCAAAACAGAGACCATTCTATCTACATCCAAGTTGTTTAAGTAAACTATAATTTGCTTGCTTCAATTGTTGACAACAGCTCTTCAAAATATCTAACTGCATCTAACTCTTATGCATACAAACCATGTTGTGCATTATACTAATTACTGAAATTCAATGCTATCATCCGCACAAACTCCATTGGAAATCAGCAAATAAGTTCTAAAACAATCTGTAGATAACATTGAAGAAAGCCAAAGTAATGTTTACAAATTCTAGAATTATATATATAATATATCATTCCAAAATAGATTCCATGCTCAGCTTTATATCTTTTAAGTGTGCAAGTGCTCTGGTCTACGGCTAACTTCATCAGTCCTCACCCAGATAATTAATGTTCCAAAAGGAAATAAAACCCCCAAATATCTTATTTGCTTTCTATAACCCATAATTTGTGGGGGTGTTATGATTAATTAAATTGAAAACAATATCATTGATTCACCTAGATTACCAGAACAGAAGCACACACAACCTTGTTTGAGGTCTTTTTGTCTCAAACTGAGACAAACAGAATGATACAGCTTGGATGATGCTATTGAACAGTTATCTGAAACAAGCAAGACCTACTAAAGCAACAGTCAAAAGACAAAAAATATGTTATTCCTTATGTCTCATTTTTTTCTGCAACTTGGGCAGGAGGAGGTGAATTTCAGGTAACACAGAAATGTTTTGGGAACATCTGAAGACAATTAGAATACATTTAAAAAGGGTAAGAGAAAGCAGAACAGACAAAACTGAGACCAGTTACAATTCTGCAACGCTTCAATTGAACTTATGAAAAAGGTGATTGCAACCCAACATGTACCAAGAGCTAATTATTCACCATTCATGGTGCCAACATTTGAAAACCATCATGATAACTTAAAATGATAAGACTCAGATTTGTGAACCTTCTAAAACTGTATCTATTACTCTAAATAGGAGTAAACATTTACCCCCAAAAGTGGGTAGATTACCCACGAGCAGAATCATTTTTCCTTGAAAGTGAAGAATGTTAATTCCGTTCAGAAGAAATCGATATAGCTTTATCACCAAAAGCAAACGTCTCAGCATCCCATCACTGCGCAGTTATACACAAAGCTTCCTGATTGCCTACTAGCAAGCAGGTTCCACTCTGGCACACCTTCACCAGGGACACATGCATTGATCTCAATTACCCTTCCATCTAAAGCTCTTGGCCCACCAATAACAATTAGACGATTTCCACATGCACGAAAGGCTAATCCCCAGCCATTCATTGAGACTATGCGGTCAGGTAATCTTCCAATAGTGATCCATGAATTATTGTCTTTATCATATCTCCTTACCTCTTGTAGGGCATAATCTGCAGCATACAATACATTATTTACAACTGCAACCAAAGGAGGTGCCTCAGCAGCAGCAGATACCTCAGTCACCTCAGATCCTCCATTTCGCCTAGGGAACATGTTGGGTATTTCTCTCCATTTTCTTGTCTGCAGGTCAAACTCCTCACCACATGTTAACTGCCGTGAGTTACCTACTCCAATCCCGCCAATGACATAAAATTTCCCATCTATAAATACACCAGAACACATTTTCCTAGCTTTATTCATGTTTGGGAGAAGCTCCCACGTTCCAGTTTCTGAGTTATAAAGCTCTGCGGAGCTCAAAATGTTGCCACGTGGATCACAACCACCAGCTAATATGGCAACTTCTCCAAGGCTGGCAGAACCAAACAAGCATCTAGGAATATTCATTTTCATACCAGATGACCATGAGTTCATCAAAATGCTATATCTGTATATGACGGGAGACATTATCTCCTTTCCAAAGACAAGAAGCTCTGTACCAACAGCCAATGACTCCTTATCTGAACAGATAAAGCATTCATTAGAAGGCATTCTAGGCAAGCGCATCCATCGACCAGTGTTTGGATCAAATGCCTCCCATTCAGGGAGATTACAAGAGAAGTAAACCCAATGCTCTATGATACCCATCTGCCGCCTCAGCCTATACAGCTCTCCAGTTCGGATGAGGGATCGAAAACTTTGGTTCAATGAGGCAATCGAACCATAGTCAGACCTTGAGCATCTTAGGAGACAATTAATTGAGATGTCCCGACCCAGTTGGTAGATAAGAGAACTTGAGTCTGACTGATCACTTGCATGGTTTTGGTCATTCGCTTGGTTAAGGGATAGGGAAAGATCTTGAATGTTCTTCTTTGTTTCCCCTTCCTCGGGAGCATCTGAAAGCTTGCATGACTTTCTCAGCACAGCTTCTTCCTCTAGCTCCAGTCTACGCTTATTGTTCGCGAGCTGCATCACACAGAACGAATTGTATATCCACCTGGTCTCTTGCTCACATGAGCTCGGTAAGTCCCTCGAAACAAGAAAGGTTGGACCCTCCAACATGTCGACGGAAAGAATCAATCTGGTTACAAAGAAAAGTCTTGTCTCACATCCTTCAAAATTAAAAACATTAACTGGGACAACAACACTATGCCGATGACAAAAATACTTACAGAAAACATATGCCAATTTTAAGCTAAAATCACAAACCCACATGCATCAATTTTCCATGAGCCACAAATGATGCCCATAGCATTCACATCTAATATCAATCAAATAACCAAACAAATAAGAAATATTAACAATCTTAATCCAGTATTTGGAAGTTTACAATGATTCAGAAATCCCCTCTTGGTCAATCATGATGTGGCACAAAATTTCGTGCATGCACACAGATCAGAAACACCACTATAGACAGGAAAGCATTGACAACAGCCAATCACACAGGATAACCAGACTTCAAAAGAAAATTAAAATCACATAAAAAAAACCAGATCTCATTAGGTGAATCGGCTTAAAAATCTAAGAAAAAAGGGGTAAAATTTTAAGAATTAATGGAATTAAAACCATAAAACTAGAATCAAATGAAAGCGGGCATGTCCAAATTCAAAGCCCAAAGTTTCTCACCCTCCAATAAATCAACTGAAGAAAAATAAAAAATAAAAAATAAAAATAAATAAAAGAAGATCACTTCTAATTTACATTGGCAGCAACCGATATACACTTTTCCCCTTTCCGAGCTCCAAGACTGAAAAAAAAAAAAACAAAAAAGCACAAAGACAACAACCCAACAAAAGCTCAAAAACCAAGGAAAAAAACATCAATTAACCCCTCCCCAAAAAAATATTAAAAAAAAAGCATGAAGAAAAGCTTACGAATTTAGATAAAAGAGAGGCGAATTCCAAACGGGTTTCTCCGGCTCACAGTTGTGCAACCGAGCCACGCAGAGAGGCAGTAGTGTCTCTCTTTCTCTCCCTCCTCGTGGGTGTCATTTTGTTGTGGCTATGTAATTGTTGCAGCTTGTTGTGTCATGTGTGTGTTTCGCGTTGTGTCAATAGAACACTCGATGTTGCAAGGGTGAGATTTGTTTATTTATAATAAAAAATAAAATAAATAATAATAATAATAATAAAGTATATTTTTCGAGTTGGAATTTTTTTTTTCTTTAAATCTATCAATTTAGCATATAATTTTAATTTTTTATATTTAAGTTTAACATATAATAACAATTTTTATCTTAATAAAATTATATAAAAATAAATTTAATTTTAATTATCATTTATACTAAAATATGATGTGTAATAATATTTAATTATTTACATTTTTGTTCAGTTTGAAAATTAATAATTACAATTTTTAAATATAAAGACTAAAATCTAATGAACTATATTATTATGAAGAAGAAGAAAAAAAAAGAAAGAATTATTAAAAAGACAAAGAATGAAAAAGGAAGTGAGGTGGGGCCCAGAAATTGGTAATGGTAATTGGGATGGGTGGAGTCGCCGTTTGGATTGCGGCCAGGCCTAGGATGGCTAAGTTAACGGCTGTTTTATGCACGTGTTCCAAACACGGTTTTCTCTCTCTCCCTCTCTCTCTCCCTCTCTCTCTCTCTTCTTTTTCAATTCCTTTTTCTCCTTCCACATCCTCACTTTCTTCTCTCTCTTTCTTCTTCAAACTCTGACCTTTATCTCAATAACATACAATATTTTAATTTTAAATTTAAAAAATAAAATATTCAAAAATAATATAACAGCACATTCTAATAAATTCTATTTAACTTCTCTTTTATATGTTTTAAATATGATATATACTAAATCTTCTGTTAAATTAAAAGTTAATAGATATTTTTTAAATACATTATTTCTTTTTCATATTATTTTATTTTAAAGAAACTTCAATGTTATGATTGATTTGAAACAAATATATATATAAATAATTATAGAGGATCAAATTATTATATAAAAGAATACTTTTTTTTATTTTTTATATAAATTATTTTTATTTTTATTAATTTTTTTATCTATTTTATATTTTGATCATTTTATTTTATTTAAATTGTGAAAACACTTTTTTTTAATTTTTTTAAATACACTTCTTCTTTTTTTCTTGTTATTTTATATTTTCCATATAATTGTATACTGTATAGAGAAAAAAAAATAGGTATATAAAATTTACACAAATAGTTATATAAAATAATATATTTTTTTCTTTTTTTTTATAAATTTTTAAAATTTTTTTAATTTATTCTTTAATCTATTTTTTTTTCTTATCAATTTTATCTTCACTCTATTTTGAATTATAGAATAAAAAAAAAGATAAATATGAAAAAAATTATAAACATCCAGATTTTAGATATTACAATGAGTGAATGTATTTTATTTTAATTTTTAATTAAAATTAATTATTATTTTTAATTTTAAAATAAAGTATAACAGTTTTTCTTTAAATTTATCAGTTAAACTAATATTATAAAACTATTTTTAAAACTAATTTTCTTAAGTAATATTTAGAAAAAAAATCATATTTTAAATTTATTTTTAGAGCTTTTATTTTGATAAAAAATTATTTATGAAAAATTTAAAAAAATATAAAAATTTTATACCATTAACTATTTTCAGAATTATCTTTTTCAATATTTAAATTTATTAATTAATAATATTTTACATAATTCTTAAAACTATCTATATTTTTTTTTTAAATTTCAATTAACGATAAAATAATAGTTGTAAAAACATTCTTAGAAAAAAATTTATCATAGATATGACATTAACAAATTTTGTTTAGACAAAACAAAATATTTAATTATTTTAATTTTTAATAGTATTCAATTAATAATTAAATATCATAATATATATTTAAAATAAATTGAATAATTTTTTTTAATTTTTTAATAATGTCCTAAGAAATTCTTATGGTAAAATTCACTCAACTAGAAACTTACATTTAGAATTAACATAATTAACAGTACGGCAAAATTAGAAATTATTAATAAATATAATCATAATTATGTTATCGATATAGACCATTATAAAAGTTTCATGTATTGAAAACAAAGTGACATGTGCCATAACCCAATAAAGTAACTTCACATTCTTAAATGAAAATACTTTGCATCCATTATTTTCATATTATATATCAATTCCTGAATGAATCTAAATTAAAAAAAAAAATTTAAAATAATTTATATCTTCATATATATATATATATATATATATATATATATATGATGATGATGTGGATTTATTTTTAAGAGATGGTATAAGATAAGAAAAATAATTGATAAATTAAAATATTTTTTTATGAACAAAAATCTAATTTTTTTTTCTTAACTATAAATAATATTTTTATATTATAATTTTCAAATTTACATTATATATTTTTTGTAATGATTAATGTTAAATAATAATATTTTTCTTATAAATAATTATCAGACTTATAATTATGGAATTATATGGAATTATATAAATATTTTTTTGAGAATTCAAAAATTCACTACAAAATATATATGTTTATTTGGAGACTTTTATATAGATTTAAGTTAACATTGTATTTGATAAAAAAATGTTTACGATTTAAAAAAAAATTAAATACACTGAATTTAAACTTTTATTTATTTCAAATTGCTTAATTTCTTGATTCTTTCTGTAAGATAATTTAAATAATTTAAATATATTGTTTTGTAATATTTTTTTTAGTTAAGTATTTTCAATATCATCAAATATAAAAATTATCATTATTAGTAAATATGTTTAATTTTATTTATTGAACTTAAGTCTCGTTCATGTGAGTTAAGTTAAATTAAAATAGATCATGATATATTAGATTAGATTGAGTTAAGACAAATTTATTAGAGTTGTGTCAATATTATCTAAGTCTAGTCGAATTAGATTGGATCAAGTTATGATAGAACGAGCTTAAGAGGTATCAAGATTATTGATTTATATATATCTAGATTATTGACATAAATATTAGTTACAATATTCTTACCTAATTCATAATTTTGTAATAAATATAGAATTACAATGTATTTATATAATTCATAATTATAAAATTATCAATATTCAACATCTAATTTAATTATTTCAAAAATATCTTAATGTGTATATACAATAATACATTACCGTTGTCCATATTAAAGATATTTACTTACATCTCAAGAAATAACATAAGATGTTTTATTTAGGTCTAATTTTAACCTAAACAACTCCACAATGAGATTACAATTTTATTGGGACCTTAGAAAAGGTGTAACCATTTCCTTTGGTTTCCTAATGACTTGCTTAACAAAGTTATAACATCAAAATTATTACACACTACAAATAATTCAAAGATCAATACAAAAGTTTAATGAAAATACTTAGTTTTTTCTTCAAAATAGCCTAAATTAGGTCCATTAAATAAATTTTTCTAGTACTTGTCGCACTAATTGAACTTCCATCATGGATAAAAAGAGTATATCTTTAACATATCTAATATTTTTAACCACCATTTTTGCTAAACCAGATTACATGATAATAATATAAATAGTTGATCCTTTCGAACACAATCTCCTCATAAGTACTAGATGAGGAGAAACTTTTACAACAAATAGTTGACACTAATAAAATATATGTGTGCATGTTGTGTGTATGTGTGAACTACCTTTTTGTACAAATATGAACACCAAATGGATCTACCTATACCTCAACTAGAATTATATATTAGAAAATATCCATAGATTATATGCTTTTTTATTAGACAAAGACGAAAATATATATAAATATGGTATAAGTAATAGTACTAGATCCAAACTATCATATAGAGAATGATGAGGAATAGATATTTAAACTATATATAAAATACAACTCAACAAAAAAAAGGAATTAAAACACAATAAAAGGTCCATGTACCATACTAAATATGGAGGGAAAGTTACTAGAAGTTATATTTAATCTAATGTCATGTTCTCTATTGTGTCATCACGAAGATCTCTTTGACATAAATTTTTTCATTTCTAAAGATGATCTCATTTGTTTGACATCGGATAAATCATATTATCACTACCTATATAATTCTTCATATACTATTCCTCTTAGCACTTAAATTTGGCAAAAATAAATTGTTGTAAGTGTTGCATTATGTTTTTGTCACTGTAGGATATGATCCATATCCATCCAAAACACTTATATTATATATTTTCGACTACTTGACACTCTAGAAATAGGAGTTCCATCTTTTCTACCACTAGGTTATACATAACACAATTACTATTCTCCATCTCCATCTAAAGTTCTCTCCTTATTAATTTATTTTTTATCGTAATTCCTCCATTTACTACTCTCCAAATAAAATAAATAGGATTTTAAATTGTTTTTACTCTTCATAGATAACCATAAAACATTTCATTTTTCTTATTAGTACCTCAATGCATCCTTCTTCCACAATCGTCTATCCTCATTCTCGTCTTTTTGTACTTAACAATATCATTAATTCCTATAAATTGAACTTTCTCCTAATTGAACCATGACATTTTCTAGTCAAGTTTTAATTCCTATTTGGCCACCCAGATCACGCGCGTAGTCATATTAATTTAGAGGATTAATGTAAGTAACTTTGTTTTTTTTTTTTTTTTCAATTTCTCACTTTTAACCTAATGAATTTATTAATTGAACCATTCAACAGATTTAAAATCTAACCATCTATCCATGTAGGTCTATTTGTATATTTAAAAATGTCCATTAACTTACACCTCATCAACTATTATTTAACTTGTGGAATTATTTGTATCATCAATCTTTCCTATTAAGATTGTACCTAGTTACTCCATGAACTCATGACTCCCATATCCTTAGAAAAAATTAGGATGAAGAGGTGCTTTGAAGTACTATTTCACATCCATACTAAATCTAGCAATACACATAATCCCAACCTATTTTACTGTGTCAGGTGGTTAATATGTTATTAGTTGATATATATATATATATATATATATATATATATATATATGATATTTTAATAAAAAAATCTTGGTAAAAATGTATTAATAATATTAAATGGTGCAATTTCCAGTATCAATGACATCCTTCATCTTTGGTATATGATTGACAAATCGTATATTTAAATGGGCATAAGGACAGTGCAAAGTCGAATTAAAACGATCATGTAGAGTTGTATCAACTTTGATAGGTAGTTATCTTAAAAAGTTATGTTAATGATAATTTTGAATGAATAAAGTGTATGAAATGTTTGTATTAGCGGTAGATATTGATGATATTAAGTGATAAATAAAGCAGTGAAGAATAAATGAAAAGAAAGGAGAGAATCTTTCGTAGTTAGAAGGAAAAGAAGAATAAAACTACAATCTTAAACACGCGAGAGATCCGCAGTGAAGATGGGAAACCATCCAAGTAGGAAGCAACTAATTAATGTTCTTAATTACGTGTCTGCATTTGTGAAGAAAAAGAAAGTAAAGTATGGGAATTTCATTATCCCAAGTTGGAAGTTGAAACAATGAATACGTAGTGGAAAAGTTTCAATCCCTTGTGTATATATTCTTTAAATGCATGGGTGATGGGAATAAGAAATATGCATGGTGCATGGGAATTTATCTGATGTGATATTTCTTGGACTTGTTAACCAAAAAGAATAATCTTGCATTTTGAATATGGTTCCGTATCCGCCACAACCAGATAGTGACATTGCCCTATACAAACAAAGATCAAACACTATGACTCCAACCAGCAACTCCATTACCTACTCTTCTTCTATGCTATACCTTCCTACAACCTACAATTATTGTGATTATCTTTCAAGAAAAAACAAACAAACTAGACGAATTATTATCATTCAAGAATAAAAGCATCTCATCCTTTCTCAAAAGAAAATAATAATTCAGTCAACATAGAACAAATTCATATTTCAGAGACCAACGTTTGATTCGAATAATTATCTGATGATTTTGTTGCTGCATAATCTATAAATATCTTTCTAACTACTCTACTTCCTAATCTCTTCATATTTTACCCTTTTCATATTTTACTTTTTCAAAAAATTATATATTTATTAGTAATATTAAATGTTTTTCTTTAAATAAGTTTTGAGGTTAACTCTAATTTTATTGAACCTTTGATACCCAAATCATTAGAGGTGTTCAATGATTTGAATCAATTTACTAATAGGAGAATTTAAATTAGTTCAAAATTTTGACTGAATTTAAACTATATCATTCACTTTGATGGTAATTGGTTAAGGTGTATGTGGATATACAAATTGAAATAGTTGAGGAAAAGAAAAGAAAAGAAAAATGAAAAATCTAACAAGTTAGCTTATTCTATTGGGTAAGACACCCCATTGAGTTAACTAATAACAAACTACCAATTGATGAAGGGTGATGCTAAGATCCTCACTATATCATCAACTCACATAGCTATAGTCATAGCTATAACATTCTCAAATTTATTCTCTTATCTGAGGATATGCTTTAGCCAGCAAGATCAATCCATATTCTAGGAAACTTTGGATCTATAATTTGATTACCAAATGAATGATGCCCTGAACCTCATCATGCAGCAAGTCAATAACTTTCTTGGAGTCTGAGTAGCAGATAACTTTCCCAACACATGCATAGACCATGAAGCAAGGCAATAATTTCTAAAACCAATGATATCAGATAAAATTCTTAACTTTTTTTCAGCAACATTATAGTTGTTAGAATGGTTACACGGAGGCAAGGAAATTGAGAATAATGAAGATGAGAAAAGTGTGTGTGTATCCCATTAGGGGATTTGACAGTAAGATTCTATTCTGGGCAGCTTTGGTTTAGCATCAAATAAGAAGGTTGAATAATTAACGATCCCCATTGGAACTATCAAGTTTCCTTTTGCAATAGGAAGCAGATTCGATCCGTTTGTCTTGACCAGTGAAGGTGCTCTCTTATTTTGGGCAACCAAATGGACAAAAGCTAACCATATACTTGCAGATTCATCATCTTCATCATCATCATACTCAACATATCAACTTTTTTTAACTACTTCCTTAATGTCTCCTCATACTTAATAAGTACCTACATTTATTGTCTCAACTTATAAATCCCTAAATTATAGGACTCCTCCTTCACACACAAACACCCCATTAACTCCTCTACCTGGAATTCCATCACCAATTTATACTACCATCTACAAATACATAGGTTAATCTACACCATGTTTAGAAAATTGTAAAAACTATATTTTTTTAATAATTAATTGTATGTATAATTTATTTTATTATTATAACTATTATAATCAATTATAATTAAAATTAGTTTTATTGAAAGTGACTTCAAGATAATTAACTTTGTATTAGTTTACAATAAAAAAATATTTTTTACGTTAATAGTAAATTCTGAAAAGTGTAGTTGGAAAGAAAGAGAAGAAAAAGAAGAAACAATTGGAACATTTGCGTAATGTTTTGAGAAAACAATGTTAAAAAGTAATCACGGCCTTTTAGACGCATGAAAGTAACATGTTTTTTTTAATTGGCAATTTTTTTTATTGATGTGCCAATTACATTGTTAGTTTTCATTTTTTTTTAAATCCACAAAATTTATAATGATTTCATATATTAAAACGCGGTCTATTATTAAACTTTTTTTATTGAAAATTATCTAAAAAAATTATTGTGAAAATTTAAAATTTTAATTAAGTCGACATTTTTCTAGTCATCTATCATTTACATTACATAAAATATCATCACAAAAAATCAAATACAAAATTTGTGACAAAATTATGATAAAATGTAAATTTAAAATTTAAATTCAGACAAACTTTGTCCATTTTTAAAAGAAATTATGTATAATAAAAGTAAGAATATTTGTTCCTCAAATAAAGTTATCTTTATATTTGAAACTATGATTAACTAACTTATTAATATATGTATTTTTTTTCTAAAAATATGAGATAACCTAAACGCAATAGAAAATCTAATAATTATCTATTCAGTATATTTTCGATTATATAAAATAGTAATAGTGAAAAATCGTATTTAGAAACATCTATATTAAATTAAAAGAAATTATATTTTAATTTTTTTTAATAATTTTTTTCCTCTACTCATTATATAATTTTTTTTCTTTTAATAAAATAATTACTTCCATATTATATTTTAGTAATAATAAATAAGAATAAATTTAAAAAAAATTAAAAATATAAATTTAAACTAATATAAATTAATAATTAAATATTTATCTTAAATTGATAGTTGAATATAAGTAAATATATTTTTCATAATAACCAATAAAATTATATATATAAATTAAGAAAATTAGATATCTTATGTTTTGTCTCACTCAACCTTTTCATCTTTAATCCACTTATTTCAACCACATTGTTATAGGGCTAGTAAACACAAGGCCTAAGCATCAATATGGATTAAAGTAAGTCTATATCTTAAATTAGGGATTATGTTTAATTATTTTGGACTTTTTATATTGAACCAAATCATTATAATCATGGCCAACAATATACGTCTCACTTTCTTTTATAAAGTTAGAACAATGAATGAAAATTTCTTTGGTCATAAGTACTTTAGGACTTTTTACTTGATTAAAAATGTATATATCAAATATCTTATTTTGGTTATAATATTTCTCTATAGTAATAATAATTGTCACCTAACAACATTTTTAAAGTTAGTGTGGGTATTCATAAGTACTTTAGGACTTATTTACATAAATTTCACATTAATGAAAGAATGATATTTTTTTATGATTTATTATAATAATTGTAATTCCCTCATTATAAGTGATATAGTGATAATTTTATAAATATAAAAAATTCATTATAACAATTAAAATTTTACTCATCAAAATAAATATTTATAATATCGATTCATATTTTAATCATATTAAGTATTTATTACATTAATATTAAAATTTAAACCAATATAAAAAGTTTCTATAAAATAGAATAAACAAGTGAGTTTCATTTACACTCGTTTATATTATTACAACAGAATCGGGTTTTTGTAACGGCACTTTAAATAGCAGTTAAGAAAAACTACTTTTAAAAATATATATTACATAGCGGTTTGTCTCTAACTACTCTCTAAAGTAACTTTTAATAGCGGTTTAGTAGAAACCGCTATCTAAAGTAAGCTATAATAGCGGTTGGGTAGGAACCGCTATCTAATGTCTTGCCTTTTAACAGCGGTTCCTACCCAACCGCTATTAAAAGTTACTTTAGATAGCGGTTACTGCCTAACCGCTATCAGAAATGTAGTTTAGATAGCGGTCATTTGTTGAACCGCTATCTAAAGTCCTAATTTTTAAAAATCTAAGCCCCTTTCTTTAACCTCGCACTCTCTCTGCACTGTCTCTGCACTCTCTGATAATCCTACATTGGTTCGTTGCTCTCGCGTTTTCCTTTCGCACCATCATTCGGACTCTCATACATAACAGGTTAGTCATTTTCTTGTCTCTTTCTTTCGATTACTTCGCTTTTTTATCATTATAATCATTATAAGAAATGTATATGTTGTTTGTTCGGTGGCTGATTGGTACA